>JAYMTA010006703.1:0-10167 GCA_036897625.1 Pelargonium cotyledonis
TGGAGAGTATGGTCGGAGAGTTGCGCCCGAGAGTGTGGTCAGAGAGTAGCGGCCATGAGCAGATGGTGTTGAGGTGGAGAGAGAAAAATCGAATGGCACATCTTTATAAATTTGAAAGAAAATTAAGGGCAAAATGGTAATTTCAGAAATTTGAAAAAAAATTAAGGGCAAATGGTAATTTTAGTTATTTATATATCAAAAACTATTTTTTTATTGTCACATGAGCATGAGTTTGTGGATCTGTTAGTTGACTTGACGATAGGGAACATGGCGGAACAAAAATTTGAAATTTGGACTGCTACGGAACGAATCAAAGTTCAAGAACTATTTCGGAACAAACAGGATAATTCAGGGACTATTGGGGATAAAAAAACCATTTGAGTATGATGTAGCATAATATACTGCTAATGTCTTGAACATTGCTGTAAACATACGTGTCCCAGCCATTTACTAGGCTTTAGATTACACTTATCGTTAGTTCAGCTGGCATTCACATTTTTAAGCTCAGAAATCTAACACTACATCCTTTCATAATAAGTGTCATTTTAGAGTTTTTCACACAAATTGAGAAGTTATGTAAAATGACTATTTAACTTACATTGTTGGTTTGTTCAGTTATTAATTATTACTATATTAGTGATAAATATTGTATTGGGGATATAAAAAGGACATAACTGGAAAGTGGGGTGTCTTTTTATCTTCAAATGGTAGAATGGCATATTTTGTGAAACAGTTTTTATTTGCTAAAACGACACTTATTATGACACAGAGTTAGAATTTAAGTTACTATATTTTATGTGTTATTATTGTTATTGTTGTTGTTGTTGCTGTTTTCTGACAATGGGAAATTTCATCTAAATTTCACCAAATATTTGTAAGGTCTTTCAATTATTGAACTTGAGCTACAAATCCAATGGTCAATGGGGATTGTTAAAATTTCTTCCTTCATGTTTTTTGCTACATCTTGTTAGGTGATAGTGCGAATGCGACCACCAAACAAGGATGAGGAAGATGGAGAGTTGATAGTTCAGAAAACATCTGCTGATTCTTTGATTATTAATGGACAGACATTCACATTTGACTCTGTTGCTGACATAGAATCAACACAGGCAAGATAATTTTCAATGCAGTTTCTTTTTAGATTATCTATCACATGACTAAATATTCATATTTAACTGTAAATTTTGCTCTTTTTTCAGCTAGATATATTCCAGCTAGTAGGAGCCCCTTTGGTGGAGAACTGTCTTGCTGGATTTAATAGTTCAGTATTTGCATACGGACAGGTATATTTGGATTTTCCTTCTATTTTATTACAATTTGTCCATATTGCATTCAATATTTCTACACATTTTCTTCATACATCTGAAATTTCATTTGATTAGACAGGGAGTGGAAAAACTTACACCATTTGGGGTCCAGCCAACGCCTTGTTGGAAGAAAACTTATCAAGTGATCAACAAGGTTTAACACCACGTGTTTTTGAGCGACTCTTTGCCCGTATAAATGAGGTGAGGTCAAAACTGTTTCTTAATAAGCCCTGCCTGGTTCTGTTACAATGAAGTATCAGTATGATTTATACTATTACATTCCATTGTAATAGTATTCCATTGTAGGAGCAAATCAAACATGCTGCCAAACAACTCAAGTACCAATGTCGCTGTTCTTTTCTCGAGGTTGGGTAACCGAAAACTGCTTCTCATTAACGTGGTTGGCTTAATGTTTTCACAATGCTTATTTATTAAGAATTGCTTTCTGCAGATTTACAATGAACAAATTACAGACTTGTTGGATCCAAGCCAAAGAAACCTTCAGGTAAAAAAGATGTAGATGCTTTTTAAGTTTCCATCAAATTTTAGTATGACTAGGTGGTCTGAGGTTTTTATTGGGTTTATCTTCCAGATAAGAGAAGATGTAAAATCTGGTGTGTATGTTGAGGATTTGACAGAGGAGTGTGTTTCCACTATGAAGGATGTGACTCAACTCTTGATGAAGGTTTGTTAATTCATTTGCTTGCAGTACCAGACTACATTTGAGTAGAAATCCTTGCTTTACAATTAATGCATGCATCACATATTGAATGCAATGTTTTCACCGTCCCATTGTTTCACTATAGTTTATAGGGATTACCGACCTATGAGTTTCTACTGTACACATTAAACTTCCACCTATCACATATATCTTCTTAATTGCTTATCAAAATATGAGCATGTTACATGGCTCAAAACATAGTGCATTTAATTGCAGTTGCATGCCCAGAATATCAAATAGTGGTAATGTTTGACGGGCATGGTGCAATTGTTACCAGTTTCACATGTCTATCTTCCCAATCACTGATCAAATCTGGCCAATATGTGTAAATCACATGACTCACACCTACACGGTGCAGATTTTTTCTGTCTCGCATCTATTGTGAATCAATCTAGTTAACATATACTCTTATTTGATGTCGAGCATTATCTGCATATCTCCAGTTCCAATCCAATTGATATTGTATGTTGCAATTAACTTGCAAGTTTGGTCTGGGCTCTTTTTTTCAAGAGTCATATTTAAAGCAGTAACTAAATGATGCAGGGTTTGTCAAACCGAAGGACAGGTGCAACCAGCATCAATGCGGAGAGTTCTCGTTCACATAGTGTTTTTACTTGTGTTGTTGAATCTCAATGCAAGGTAATACCATCATTGAACGAAAATGGTTTTTTTTTTTTTTTTTTTTTTTACTTCTGTGGTTGGGTATGTGGATAGGAAATTATAGTAGGGGCATGTTTTCTTTTCATTTTCCCATTTAATTTAAGATTCAAGGCTCGGAATGCAAACTTTCAGAGGCTTGTTCTTTGTAAATATAGATTTTTGTCAACTGTGTGAGCATGTGTTCTCATTCTTGCTTGATAAATAAACACAAGAATAAGTACTGGAGCTGGGTCTGGTAGATTTTTAAGTATAGAATCAATAGATCTTCTTTAACAAGTCAATCTGGCTGGAATTTTGTGACGGTGAGCATATGTTCTCACTCTTGCTTGATGAACAACTTAAGAATACAATTTAGTACTGGATCCAGAAAACATATGCAATGGGAAGCACACATATTTATTGTTTTCTTGGTTGATTCTCACTTACAATGAAGGGATTCTGAAAAAAAAAAAAAAAAAACTGTTTGTTTACAGAGTATGACAGATGGTTTAAGCAATTTCAAAATAAGTAGATTAAACCTTGTTGATTTGGCTGGGTCAGAGAGACAGAAGTTAACTGGTGCAGCAGGGGAACGTTTGAAGGAAGCAGGGAATATTAATCGATCACTCTCTCAGCTCGGGTACAATTTGGCATGGCTTTACTATGTCTTATTTTGTTTTTCTTTTCTTTTTAATCGCAGTGCTTAAAGTTCTCAATGTTAGTGCTCTAACCTTAAGTGACCTTATTTTTATTTTATATAACCGACCATTGATTCTCTGAAAATTATTTTCTTTTCTATGCCCCTTCATTAGAAAAGAAAGATTGAGTACAGACTGTCCAATATGCAGTAAATTTTATATATATGTTAATCTGGAATGTCAAGAAATGGATCTTTCAGTCCTGTGCTAATTTCTATTTATTAAAACAGGAACTTGATAAATATACTTGCTGAAGTTTCTCAGACTGGAAAGCAAAGGCATATCCCTTACAGAGACTCCAGGTTGACATTTTTATTGCAGGAATCTCTAGGTGGAAATGCAAAATTAGCAATGGTCTGTGCTATTTCTCCAGTACAAAGGTAATTTGACATGTTCATAAAGATTATCTTCTGTTTTGTTTCCATTTGATCTTATTTGAAATGAAATGGAAGTTCACATCAGTCAATAATTTGCAGCTGCAGAAGTGAAACTTTCAGTACATTGAGATTTGCACAGCGTGCAAAGGCCATAAAGAACAAAGCTGTTGTTAATGAAGAAATGCATGATGATGTGAATTCCTTGCGTGAAGTCATACGACAGCTCAAGGTTTGTTTTGACTTTTGACGCATGATTTACCAATTACGAATCCTGATGTGATTGTGACTATCATTACAAGTTTTATATATTCAATAGGATGAACTACTTCAACTGAAGGCAAATGGCAACAAACCAAACGACTCCTTGGTAGGTTTTGCCCGCAGAAGTTTGAATTTACTGAAACTTAGTTTCAATCGTCCAATGACATTACCTCGTATTGATGATGATGGGGATGAGGAGATGGAAATTGATGAAGAAGCTGTTGAGAAAACCATTGTCCCAGTGGGTATGCATTCAGCAGGCAGTGAAGGAAACAGTAACATTGACATGAACAAAGTTGAAGCAGTAAAACTTGATTCACAACTTGTGATTGCTAAAGATGGAAGTTCTGGTGAACCTCAGTCTAAGACAACCGAAGGTGTATGCATTCCACAAGAATCTAAGGACACAGATGTTAATATGGAGGAAGGGGTGTCTGAGCATGTTGAGAAGAATGAAGTTGTGATTGCTGATTGTGTTGAAACAACTAGAAACACTTCAGATTTTATCAGTGCTAATGAACTAAACTATAGTAGCATTGCCGAAGAAATTGTCAACACTTTCGATGGGGACTCTAGTCAGCAGCCCATTGACAAGAGAGAGATTGTTAGCTTAAGCAAGATTGTATCCTCATGCCCAGTCTCTGAACATGTGAGTGAAGTTTCAAAAGATATATCAGTATCAATTGCACCTTTTGATTCTTCCAATGATGTAGTGAACTGTGTATCTCCTCCCAACCAAAACATAGTTCCATGTGATGTATCTCTCAAATCGCCAACTAGTGTTTCTCCCAGAATCAGTACCAGCAGGAAAAGTCTGAGGACATCATCAATGTTAAGTGCCTCCCAGAAGGATCTTAAGAATGATCTTAAGTCAGGAACTGAGGTTGTACATAGATCTTCTATGAAATCCTCCATTGACGCCTCTTCAACTGCTCCTCCTACTCAAAGAAATAATAGAACAGCTGAACATTTGGCAGCTAGCCTCCATCGAGGTCTTGAAATTATATATAGTCACCGCCAAAGTTCACCTTTGGGACGGTCTTTGTTCAGGTTTTCATTTAAACCTTCAGAAGAATCTACACCTACATTGCCGATTCAGAAAATTGATGTGGGTGTTCAAGCTTATCCTGATGATACTGAGATTCACGAAGAAGATAACACGGCAATCCTGTGCAGTAAATGCCAAAATAGAACTCAGCTTGAGGTGAAAGAGAATGATGACAATTCAAACTTGCAGCTAGTACCTGTTGAAGGATCAGAATTTACTGAGAAATCAAAGAAATTAGTGCCCAAAGTAAGTATAGACAGTCTTTTATTCTGATGCGTGTGTTAATATTGCTCAGTTATTTGATATCTTGTTTTGCTACAATGCAGGCAGTAGAGAAAGTGTTGGCAGGATCTTTCAGGAGAGAAATGGCTCTAGAAGAGTTTTGTGCCAGGCAAAATTCTGAGATAATCCAACTAAAGCGTTTGGTAGGTTCCTTGTGAATCTTTGATTCTGTCAACAATTTAAAGCCACCCAACCCTAACCATAAACTCTTTTTGGCATTTGCATGACTTTTATTGGACCTCACTGCAGGTCCAACAATACAAGCATGAGAGGGAATGCAATTCCATAATAGAGCAGACTAGGGAAGATAAAATTCTTCGCCTTGAGAGCCTTATGGATGGTGTTTTACCTCCCGAGGAGTTCATGGAGGAAGAGGTTGTGGCTCTTGCAAATGAGCATAAGGTATTAATTTGATCTTCAAGACTAATCAGCTATAAAATTTGTATAATAAAGATCTTAGTTTCCCCATAAATGATCTTATGCCGTCCTACCTTTTAATTTGCAGCTTCTAAAGGGTACTTATGAGAATCATCCTGAAGTTTTAAGGACAAAAATTGAGTTAAAAAGAGCCCAAGGTGAGCTGGAATGTTATCGAAATTTCTTTGATATGGGTGAGAGGGAAGTGTTGTTGGAGGAAATACAAGATTTACGAAGCCAACTTCAATCATACATAGATTCTTCATCCATGTCAGCTCGGAAACGAAGTCCTATTCTGCAGTTGACCTACTTGTGTGATCCTAGTTTGGCTCCACCCCTGAGTAGAATACCAGAGTCAGCTGCGGCGGAGACTGCAGAGGCAAAATTTGAGCAGGAGAAAATTAGTTGGATGGAGTCTGAGAGTAAGTGGATATCTCTTGCTGAAGAATTGAGAAATGAACTTGATGCTGCCAGGTCTATGGCTGAAAAGCAGAAGCAGGAATTAGATACTGAGAAGAAATGTGCAGATGAATTGAAAGAAGCAATGCAGTTAGCTATGGAAGGGCATGCTCGCATGCTTGAACAGTATGCTGATCTTGAGGAGAAACATATGCAACTGCTTGCGAGGCATAGGAAGATCCAGGATGGGATAGATGATGTCAAGAAAGCTGCTGCTAGAGCAGGAGTCAGGGGTGCGGAATCTAAGGTCATCAATGCCCTTGCTGCAGAAATTTCAGCATTAAGAGCAGAAAAAGAAAAGGAGAGACGATATCTTAGGGATGAAAACAAAGGTCTTCAGGCCCAATTGAGGGATACTGCTGAAGCTGTACAGGCTGCGGGTGAACTGCTTGTGCGGCTTAAAGAAGCAGAAGAAGCCGTTGCATCTGCCCAGGTAAAATTGCAATTGCTCCCATGTTGTTTTAAATTTGCATCATTGAGATATTTTGTTCTATTAAGCTATTATAATGTGTAGAGATTGTTTGTTGTTAATGTAAAAAAATTTGCCACACAAATAAGATTGCATATCCCTTGAACGCATCTAATAGTGAGGTGGAATTTGTAATGTCTTGGTAATGCCCTAGTGCTCAACTAAAGATGAAACATATCAAAACTAAGGGCATCCACAATGGTAAAAAAACAAAGGTTAATAGTATAGGTAGTAGTGCATTAACCCATACAAAATCAATGTTTGAGCTTATTAACCACTAAATATATATTAACCTTTTAATAGAACTATTTTTTTTGTCATGTCACTTGCGCTCACTTTTTTATCCAATACATAATGTAGTATTTTTTACTTATTTATCATGTTTTTGTTTTCCACCACTCACAATTAGTGGGTCCATCTATTAACCCTTTTGGAGGTTAACCATTGCAAGAATGGTAGTATCATAGCATGATGATGTGTCGATACTAGTTCATACTATTAACCTTTTCAAAGGTTAACCATTGTGGATGCTCTAATGAAGTTAAAAGATATATATATAAATAATAAAAAAAGCCATTTAAGAGACATATTTAGTATTGAGTAGAATTATTGATAATATTAGTTAGACTTAATGTCTTAGCAATGTAACAAAATGATACTTTTCTTCTACCCTCTTTCCATTTCAAAAAACTACGAACATGTTTGTAAGTGCTGACCCTTCCTTTCATGTATATAACATCCTATGAGTTTTTCTTGTTTTCCAACCATTCATATATATAATAGTCAAATTTCAATTATTATTATTATTTTTTTTTGTAAGGACTGGTTTAGGTTTAAATTGTAATAGTCACTTCCAAATACTCATTCCATCCCAAAATGAGTGTCTTTATTTATATTTTGAGAAAAATTAAGAATTAGTTAATGGGGTATATTTACTTTTATCCCCGTGATCATGTGTTAATGGATACTAACTAATTTGTTACGAGGAATTGACAATTTACGTACAACTAACTTATTAACAAAAAGGAAAGAGGACACTTGGGACAGGGAGTAAACTTATATTTTCTTGATAGCATACCATGTTGGGTTTCAAAACATTCCAAAGCCTGTAAAATGGGGTTTCAGAGATGATCATGAGAGCGCTTTAGGTAGTTTTGTGGAAACACTAGGAAGGTTCATTTTCCTTGAAGTAAATTACAATGCCGATCACAGACCACTTTGGCATGTATGGGTTGCTTTTTTATTTTTTTATTTTAAAGATGGCTGTATGGGTTGTTAGTTATGTAATATTAATTTATTCGTGTAACTAACATTTTGCAGATGCAAGCAGTGGAAGCAGAGGAAGAAACAGAGAAGGCTTATAAAGAGATTGAGAAGTTGAGGATAAAACATGAAATGGAAATAAGCATCCTGAATCAATTGCTTGCAGAGTCTTGCTTGCCAGCAGAAGCATTAAGACCTGCGAGCAACAATTCTGACCTACCCAAATACGATACAGCGGAATTCAAATCATTCTGTAATGCCGAAGACAGTGAGTTACTGAAAGTAGCCGAACCCTCATCATGGTTCTCAGGTTATGACCGATGCAATATATAGGAAAGAAAAATAAAAACTTAGTGGTAAACATGTATGTACTACTAATAATAGGATCCTGTTACATAGCTCCAAAGTTTGTACCACTTTCGTTTTCCTGTTGTCCGAGTGATAACCGGTAGTTCTCACCATTCGTGAGGACCATTGTCTTGGTTCTCGTATGTGCCTTTGTATTCAAATTCAGATTCTTGTAGTTCATTAGAGTTGAATGATTGATTTATTGATTGATTGATTGATTGATTGATTGATTGATTGATTATAAGTTATTTTTTACTCCGTTTCATCGAGTATCGAGCATATGTGAACACACAATGTCATATGAGTAGGCGTTGTGGTATCCCGAGATGTTTGCTTTGGGAAGCAAGGTGGGGTAGGGTGTCAAATCTGCATTGAAATGGAGAGAGGTCGGGTCGAGTTGGTGCAGAGCAGATGAAGACTGCAACAATGGCGTGTACTTGCATTTAATTTGTTTGGTTTGGATGTGAAGAGGATGGGAGGCAATCTTCAAGTTGCTGTGATTTATTAATTGTGTGTTTGCAGACAGTCCACAAGTAGGAGACGTATTTTGCTTGGCAGCCTCTGAGAACACAGGAATCAATCTTGTCATGGAGAGACCATAAAACAAGAAGCTTGTGGGCTTGTCTTCTGGGACAGACAGGTATCTATCTACACTACAATCTCTTGTGGACCATTTCTCTAATCCATTTATTTACAGGTTATCAAGATGGAATTGAAGGGAGGTAATGTTATATCAACCCTAGCCATCCATTTCAGCTGTAAATGAAAATATCTTGTTGTTTGTAGATGCTCTCACAAGCAACCAAAGAGGGTGGTAATGGGCCCGAAAGCAACTTCTTGTGTAAATCAGTGGATATTGTTTTCCTGAAATTGAATTTTACTTATCCATCGCAACTAACACAAGATGTGATTTACTACCTCACTCTCCTGAAAACCAAAAGTAGAAGAAATCTATTTTTCACCTATCATAGGGTGACACGTGTCTTGGATATAGTTTACACATGTACAAGTTGTTTTCATATTTGAATATGAAGTGTCAAAAAATGGGAGTGGTGAGCAAAGTTTGGGAAACAAGGTAACAGCTGGGCAGAGAATGGTATCCATGTTGTGGCAAAAATAAACAAGTGAAACATTTGGAAAGTAAAAGCAAGACTGTGGTTGAGGTGAAAGATAGGGACATAAAGGGGAAGAAGATGTTATTATATGCTTTTGCACCACCATACAAACTGTGACAGCCTGCTTCTCTATGGGGACCCCTTTCCTCTACTCTATCTATTTCTTTTCTAATTATTGTTCTAACCCTTAGAATGAAGTATTGACCTATATTGATCCATTTATTAAAAATAAAAATGAAACTCAATTATTGTTTGCAACGTGATTTGAATGAAAAATATTGAAAAACATATTCCGGGAAAATGTTTCATTTGCTTCCTCAACTATTTATTTTGTTTCGAACTTATGTCTGATTTAATTTATGTTTTAATATAGTCCCTAAACTACATTATTTTGTTTCAAAGTTGTCTAATTCACAACGATGTCGAATTATGCTAAATTTACGAGTGAAACTAATTGGAAAAAAGTTGTAAACTAATAGATCAAATTGAAACAATCTTGATAGTGTGGGGACTAAATTGAAACCAAATGGACAATTTAAAGATCAAAATGGATAATGTTCATAATTAATTTGTATAATTTGGTATGGAAAAAATGTGTATTCCATAATGTTCTGGACTGTAAATTGCATATTCATTTACGCAATATATATATAGGAAATGGAATATGAGCCAACATTTTTTTGGTTTAGCCTAAGCCAAGCCAATGAGATGATGACACCTTAATTAGTTTTACTCATATCCACCCAAGTGAATTGGTGGGAAT
>JAYMTA010006704.1:0-10167 GCA_036897625.1 Pelargonium cotyledonis
GAAACTAATTGAGGTGTCATCACCTCATTGGCTTGGCTTATACTAAGCCAAAAAAATGTTGACTCATATTCCATTTCCTCGTATATATATATATATTAGGGGTAAATGAAACATTTATGGAACTTGTTCTGCTTAATCTTTTGTATTTCTTCAACTTTCTCTATCCTATTTCAACATGGACAAATTGCCAATCACAACTGTTGCAACAGTTCTTTAAAGATTTGACAATAGAGGATGGATTGAATTTTCAAGTTTCAACTATGAACTCTAGTCCAAAACTTGATGCCAATAGTAGCTCTGAAGCATCAAGCGTCGGAATGAATAACTAATTTATTTTTCAGATTTCTTATGTATCATGATCAGTTTTCATAATCCAATTCAGGTGATCAAAGGCGACAATCATAAAATGTTTGGGAAGACTTTATGTCATAACCTAAGTAACTTTCTATTGTTGAAAAAAAAACTTGTAAAACTAATCACGCGTCACAATTAGAGTGTCCGAAATCTTAGCTAAGGAAATAAAAAAATGAATCCAGCGCGGACGCTCCGCATACACAAATTTATTGAGACGGGTATGTGTGTTAATAGATGATATGACATCACCTTGATATCCATTAAAACCATTTCCTAATCCTACTTGATATTCATGTTACACCGGATCGTTGTTTGGGCAAATTGATACACAAAAAGACTTGTATACATGTTACAACAAGACAATGAAGAATTTGGGTAATTGAAATGCATAGACTGAAATAAGGATTTCATATGCTAGCTAGTGTCTACATCTTCAAGTAACTATCACTCTGTTCTTGTTATTCAGATTCGGTGGTTTTATTATTATTATTATTTTTTAATCGGCAATAGATACTTAATATTCAAGTAAAGAAAATACAAGAATAAAAGTACAAAATGATTGGCTAATGCCAAAAAGACTCACAAAAGAGAGTCAAAAGGAAAACAAAATAAAGAAGGACGAGCTGATATATGAGGGGCTGACTTCCATGACACAAGGGCGAGCTGATATATGAGGAGATGAGAATGAGCGGCGATGACAGCATAGGAGCTTGAGCTAAAATTTCGAGAGTTGCTTATTACTTGGAGTGATCAAAGGTTACATTTTCTAGAAAAACACGTTTCCTAATACTCAAACAAGGAATAATAAAGTGAAACATAAGCATTGAACAACAAAATGACAATCATAAATAACGACACATAAAATTTCAAAAATTGAATGGATGAATGATAAGACGACATGTTGCATTCGAGGCTTCACCTCAACGTGAGGAAAATTCAATGATAGAACCAAATCTGCATGCAACCAAATCCCGAGATTTAGCAAGGTTGACAAACGCGAGGAAGACCCTCATTTCTCTACATGGCTTCTCAACATTTAGTCCCAAGAGAAACTCCTGTCTTTCAAAGGTTTCCAACACCATACTTAGTTCTAAGAACGATTCTCAAACCTCTCCAAGGCTCCCTAAAGTCCTACTAATCTCCAAAAATCCTAGCTTCCCTTTAACCCTGATGGCTCCCAAGACCTTCTTAGCCTTTAAGGCTCCCTAGCTTGTTAAGGCTAACAAGACTTCCCGCCTTCCCGGCAAACACTCAAGGATCCCGGTCTGGAGCGGAAGGAGCTCATAGGAGTTCTCATCCTTCCCGCAATACTTGAAGGGAATACGGAGGTCCCAACGCTCACTTAGCGCCGACGAACGACGTTTCAGAGAAGATAGGGTCTAACTCTAAGCTCGCCATGAGCCTCATAGTATCTCGTTCTTAAATGAAGAAATGGTTCAAATTCTCGACTCTCATTCCCTACAACCTATTTAATGTGCTCTGATTCATCAATAAGTGATTCTTACTTTCACACCCGGTGTGGATTTCAATACACCAACACTAGTTTTACACTCAACCGCGTATTCTTTCATTCTAGATTATAGGTGGTGAGATTTGAAACTTTATATCGTTACAAGTATACGAATCATCAAGAGAAACAGTGTGTGGAGTTTACTTAATCCAATCAAGCGCTTCATATTTGATTACATTACCAAGAACGATTTGAAGGCTGGTTGGTGTTCGTCTCTCATTCTCATCTTTCAAAGATTTTCACCAACTTCATGAACTTACCTTCATCCAAGACATCCCAACAAGCAGACAAGAACATCATTCTAGTGTGAATATTTTGACCCAAATCAAACATACGAACTCCTAGAAATTTCAGTACATTGTGTTCCTTGTTTGTTTTTTCTGGTTTGTTTTGCTGAAAAGTGATAACAAACTGACATTAGGTGGGAAGGAGAGATAGGACAGGTTAATCATGTACCTGGTACGATTAAAACTGCATAGATATTACAGTCAATGGTTTCACAGTATACTAAGTTGAGCCACAATATGACAAGTTTCTTAGTTAATGTCTATTCCTGGTTAATACAACGTTACTGTCTTCATCATCAACATATGATTCATCGAAACTACTGTGAACTCCTAGGCAACTGTGGGCAATAACAATGTCAACTGACTCAGATTTAAAAGTACAGATTCATATAAGTACTATCGTCTGTTCAAACCCGAAACTGTGCACGCCTGTGCATATAAGTTTCGCACCTTTTTTTCTTATCAGCAAGCATACAAACACTGAGACTCGAACTTGAGACCTCGACGGACCAAGTGAAATCAACCACTTGCCCGACTAAGTGTTTGTAAGTTTCGCAGCCTAATGTGCACAAACCAATGAGCACAAAGCACCAGCAAAAATAACATAAAATCAGTACTGAAATTCTATGCATATGATCAAAAGTTGTTTTTATGTAATAAACTCAGCTCTGGTGTGTGATTTCTTTAGCTTCTTCGTTAGTACAAATTTTCACGAGAAAAGCAAGATTATAATATACTTTGACATGCGCTGCACACACTAGCAAAGCCTCAAGTCCACATCCATTCTGGTTTTGTGCTGTTCTTGCCTTCAAAACAGACAAAAATAGCATTTTATAACCAAAGAATATTTTGTCAGTTGACGCCATCGGTAACATCGCGTTTGTGGAAGTAACAAACTCCACTCCTTACAACCAGCATAGCTGAATTGTCTGTTGCAGACAAGTAGCAAACAAAGTCACCGGTGAATCCGAGAGCTTTCCTGTTAAGCAACAGTTTTTGCTCAACTGTTTTAAGTCCTCTTATCACAGAAAAAACAGATAACATAACTATATGCATTTCTAGTCCAATAAAAATTGTTTGTTTTGCACTGAACTTGTTGTTCCAAAACCTCCAAAAATTTTATAAGCAAAACTTTGGTAAATTCGCTCAGAATATTAGACTTTCCCAAATACCTAATACCTGAAAAGAGCGTGCATGAAATGAACCACAAAATCCTTATTGGTTCAGATACTTCGAAGGGTTGCAATTTTTTTCTGCAGAAAAAGAGAAATATCAGAATGTCAACCCTTGCTCAGAGCCAAATTCGGATCTTGAAATTTGCATAGACAAGAATCTATGTACTTTTCTATGCATAGTGCAATAGTTAAGCAAGACTGACAATGACAATACTTCAAGCCCGGATTCACAACCAGCAATGTAATGACAAAATCACAAACATATGGACATATATTTCAGATTTGTCTTGAGCTGCTTCAAAACCATTGATCTCATCGCTCCATTTGTCTTCACTCTCAGCGTAATTGTAATGATGAAACCAAATAAAATAATACTCAAAACAGCATATTGTATTGTATATAAACGGACTCAAGATACATAGTTGTTCAAGTGAAGAAACATCAGCAAAAAGAAAAAGAAGAAGAAGAAAAATAAAAGGAAAGAAAGATGGAAATAATGATGGTAAAGACTGAAGCAAACATGGGAAGGCGCCGGATTTGCATTGCAGATGGTGAAGCTCAGGCAATAAGGCCGGTGAAGAGACGCCGAAGAGATCCAGCTCCAGCCTCAACACCACTGATTGGCTGCGATGCCAGTCAGGATTCACAGCAGCAAGTTGCTAAGCAGACTCCAGGCACCACAACTGTGAAGAGGAGCTCAAGATTCCGCGGTGTCAGCAGGTTCAAACTTCAAACAAGAATCTTAATCATCTTGATTTCACAGTGTGATATGTATTTCGCTAACTAAAACATGTAAACGTCACACAGACACAGGTGGACAGGTCGGTATGAAGCTCACTTGTGGGACAAGCTTTCTTGGAATGTAACACAAAAGAAGAAAGGGAAGCAAGTTTACCTTGGTGAGCATTTCTCATCCCCTAAGCAAATAATTCTCGTGTTTTCCTTCCAACTCCTCATTCTAGTAACTGACATGTTGAATTCTGAAATCTCCAGGCGCCTATGACGAAGAAGAATCTGCTGCAAGAGCCTATGATTTAGCTGCACTCAAGTATTGGGGGACTGCAACTTTCACCAATTTTCCGGTAAATATGATTGATCTCATGAATCCTCATATATGCGAAATATCCTTGGCATTTATAAGTTATAACACCCTTTCAAACCTGTCACAGATAACAGATTATGAGAAAGAAATCGAAATCATGCAAACTGTGACAAAAGAGGAATACTTAGCCTCTTTAAGAAGGTATTACACATAATAACTGATACAAATATATGTGCAAGTATGTGATCTAACACAGTCAAAATTTCGGATTAGTACTAATACAAATGTTGTCTTTACTTTACTGTTACAGAAAGAGCAGTGGCTTTTCAAGAGGCATATCGAAGTACAGAGGAGTTGCAAGGTAATTTAAACATTCCGATTTCTTGAAAGAAAAAAAAAAGAACTTCTGATGGAGAGAGCAAAACACTAAAGATTGTTTCTTGAATATGTGTATTGCAGACACCATCACAATGGTAGATGGGAAGCAAGAATTGGGAGAGTATTCGGAAACAAGTATCTCTACCTTGGCACTTACAGTAAGTCACATTTAGACAAAAGCTATCAAAACAAATTATCAAAATTGAGCTTTACCTGATAAGTGTTTGTGATCTGTGTCTCGATGAAGGTACTCAAGAAGAGGCTGCTCGAGCTTATGACATTGCGGCAATAGAGTACAGAGGGATCAATGCTGTGACAAACTTTGACTTGAGCACTTACATCAGGTGGTTAAAGCCTGGTGCAGCTACTCAGATAGGAGCTCATGAGCTACAATCTGTCATGGATCATCCTCAGCCTCAGAAAGTGCAATCAGTGTACATTCCAAGAGACCAAACCGACAAGTCCTTGTTTTTCGATTCCAGTCCTTTCTCTGCAGGCTACACACAATCTCCTCAGAGGCACGAAGCTGTGTTATTCCATAGCAAAGCAAAGGCTAAGCCAAGCAACAAGTCCTCATCAACGACCGCACTAGGCCTCCTGTTCCGGTCTTCGGTTTTCAGAGACTTGGTTGAGAAGAACTCAAATGTGTCTGAAGACGAAAGCAGCACTGACGGGGAAGAAGCAAAGAATCAGTTTCAGACTAGCACTAGCAGTGATGATGAATATGGAGGGATATTTTATGATGGAATCGATGACAGCATAGTATTGGAAGATAGAGAATTCCAGTTCATTTTATGAACATTTCTCATGGAACCAACAAAAGCTATAGCAGCTAGATGTCCTAGGACAGATCATGTGCATGTAAATATCCATTTTCACTTTCACATGTAAAAATCTTCAAGAATCATCATCATCCTGTGCAGTTGTATATGGAAGAATTGTTTCTTCCTTGTGTTTTTCGTTTAGCATACAAAATGCAGCACCCAAAGAGAGAGTTGTGATTAGTAATAATGAAAACTAGTGGTGTGATACTTTCTTGCTCAAGAAGAGTGATGTGTGTGTAATGATCAATGGTTAATGTTTCGGCTTTTTGGTTTAGCACGAGAACAAAACTAGAAATGACACTATCCCGATATAGCTTCAACTATAGAGGTTCAAATATGTGCAGCAGCGTAAGAAGATCGGTAAATCCATGAAAAAAAATGTGGCAGAACTTGGTGCATGAATTACCGAGGCGGATGGAGTGGAAGATGCAACTTTTGTTAAACGATTCGTGTAATTGTCCTAACTTTGTTCGGAAAATGACATAGTTGTCACTATTTAACATGACAGCGACATCGCATGCTAGCTGGTTTGAAATTCATCAAAACTCTCTCCAATGAATAAAAAACAGTTAATTCATACCTACAATTGGACTCATGCCAAAGTTTGGCCCCAACAATTGAAATTTCAAATGGTTTGATGTTAAAAGAAAGCTAAGTTCTCCATTGCAGCTGTACACTGAAAATGACATCAACTGGATCTTCTTTAGTGTCTCTATTTCGTAACTTTTGTTGACAAAGAATAAAGAACAAAGACTGGTGATAAGCAGCTTCTCATCAAATCCAGCATCCATGATCTGATTTCTGCAAATAATTTCAGACTGAAATGAGAAAAACTCCTGACTAAGTCAAAATCAAAATAGCCTAGTCATAAGTTCTCTCTACAACAATACTAAGGCATCAATGCTAGTTCTATCTGCAGCATCTCAATCTGACTATTTTCCCCTCACAATTACGTCCCATGACAGCTACATCAACCAGAAAAACCTTCCAAACTTTAGCTAAGAATAATTACTAACAGAATAGTAAAAAGTAGAGAACACTCTGCAACCACGTCTAATCTTATCAGTTGCATCATACTCGTAAATATCTCACCGTTGCTATTTATCAACTCAATTGGGTCATACAGTATAGCATGCTATGCAACTCTACTGCAGTGAAGGTCTTAAAATTGCTACCATGATACACGTAAGGTGAGAAATAACAATCCAAATCATGTAAAGAGTAAGCTGTGTACCTAGAAAATACAAGCAGCAACTTGCTTCATACCAACACGTGCGCGTTGACATCCCTGATCAAAATTCTAGATGCATAGCTGATAAAAAATCTATTAATCTCCTACAAATGTTCTGAATCTACAAGTTAAGCATCTAGATTGTAGAGCACGTACAAATATGATAAGTGTGCATCGTCATACACAATGATAATCGAGCAACAGAAAGATAATATGACTTCAAAATTTACTTAATGAACATATATTGTGTAAAAAGATAAGAGGAGTTTTTTTTTTTTTTTTTTTTGTTTTACAAACGACAGCTAAGTATAATATTGTGTTTCTAGAGGTGACGGCAATGTCTTCTAACAAATAAGTGTTATCATCTTAAGTATAATTAATTACAAATGAACAACAGAAACCAACTTGCTCAGAATTAATTTAAAAGAACAAGAGCAGTGTGTAATTAAATAAGTATGTTTTGCATAGCAAGAAATTAAAACAGCAAAGTATGCAGTTTGTGTTTCTATTGGTGACGGTAGTGTCTTCTGGCCAGATTTCAACTTTTAACAGCTAATATTCCCAAGATAAATAAAAGTACATTAAGATGACAGAAAGGAAATGCTGCAGTTTCAACCCAAACCATGTTCTCATAAATTAGTACAAGGATGATTACCAATCTCACCCGAGAGATGTCAGATTAGGAACCATAATTAAGCAGGCTCTACCTTACATGATAGTAAAACTCACATTTCGAACAATTGCATAAGAAACATCCTAAAATAAAAATTTAACACAACGAAGATCAGAACAAACAGATACCTTTGTCTTTGATCAAAACACTGAAGCGCACTGGACACCTACATCATCCTATATGAGGAGCCTATCACTTGATTTACACACAATAAAACAAGCTTGTAACGCCGATGATGATTCTAATCTAGAAAGAAAGTACCATCAAGTGACTCCTCATTTCTAGCAAGTTAATAACCATAGCACTTAATACTGGTGACCATGAAGCCGGCTGCAAGCCAAAGTATTGATATATGAAGGTATCAAAAGAAAGAGTCTTCAGAATAAAAGAAATCACTTAGGAGGAAGGCAAACTGAAAGAAAAATAAGAAGTGAGCAGTGATTAAATGCACAACGCAATAGTTTCATTACTGTAAAGCTTCATTTTGTTAGTCATGAAATTACAGCACTGGAACTAACAAAAATTAAGAGCAACTTTGAAAATACTTAAGCAACAAGGCAAATGTCATCTCAAATGGCAGAAAATTCTTAGCAAACAGAATGTTGCCTCAATTATGGAGATACATGTGCTGTATGGCATCAAATGATACAAACTTCTCTTCCTCTAAATATCATCAAAACTGTTTTCTCTTATTTCTAAAAAGTTGGTCTCTTTTTGCAAAAACATATGATAGAGCAAGGCAACCTCCAGCAGAAACTGAAACTGAGGCCCATGGAAACGGTGGATCCTTAAAACATACTAGTGATGCCTCTAGTTCTTGAGAGGCGTGGTAGACAATAGAGTGGATAGCATACAAATCATGATCGGAAGACCTCAAGTAATACAAAGCCATACCAAAATCCAAATGAGACAATGCTGATATTGTTTTGTCAAGCTTGTACTTGAATAGGTTCCACCGTTGTATGAATTCTAGATGTTGACTATCTTTAATGAGTTTCCTATCCCCACCATGAGCAGCAACTGATTCAAGGACGTCAATAGCACTTCCTATACTGTAATTCAGTGAGGTCAGAATAACATTTCTTCGAGCTGCATCCTTCTGCACAAAGGACAATGTGGAAATATCCGAGAAGGGTCCAAATGGAGTTTGCCCCACACTCCAAGTATAATCCACCAAAGTTGCATTATGTCGTGCACTCCACAACAAATGGGTTGGTGACACTCCCCACATGCTCTGTAGAATTGATCCAACAATTGGCCGCTCAAGCTCCCTAGTCTGTGTAAATACATGACGACCATTACAGCTATAATCACTCACAGTCTGACTGTTTCTTGTTCGCACAGCTATGACCATGTCTTTAAAAGCAATTGACTGGTGATACCGATCAAGCAGCAGGAGTGTATTATAATCCAAATCGAACACATAAACAGGAATGGTCCTGCCAAAATCCTCCTCAGGCAACCCCGTCATCCTCCTAAACTCATCCGTGGACTCTGACAAAATCTGATGCAAACGCTTGGAGTCCAAATACTCACTCACAATCAAAGTATAGTTATCAAACAAGAACCTTGAAGTATACGAATTAATGGACCTGGAAATGGCAAAGGAACAAATTGAGCACTCAGAATACTTCACCTCATAGTTCTTAAAACTGAGGGACTGACCAGCCAACAACAACCCACCATCCTTAACCTCGTCCATGAACGTTTTCTCAATAGCTTTCCAATCCAATCCATGAGAATCTTTAGTCTCGGACCCATCAACATGAATGAACTGAACAACCATAGCGTTCTCAAAAGGAACAGGAATTCTCAAAGAAGGCACAAGAAGAACCTGATACGCGCTCCAGAGCAGGGAAGCCAGGTCGGCGAGCAACCCTTTGTGCGACTTGGGCCGGCCATGCACCGCAGCCAGAGGATGAAACTCGCCCTTAGGCATCAACCCTTCGCCGGACAATGCGGGGCCGTAATCGAGGGGACCCGCAGCCAAATCGATCCAGACATACCTCTCGCTCCCAGTCCAGATGCTCCCCATACACTTCGTATTCCCAGGCGACGACTCTCCGGCGCCGTAGCTGTAGGCGTAGGGCTTGGATTGTGGGCCGAGATTGATGAGGTAGACGTAGACCCCTTCGACGGGCTTTTCCTTCTCGTAGTCATGGCGGATGATGTCATCGACGACGGAGTAGGGGACGGAGAGGAGGTTGGATCGGAGAGAGGAGACGGATTTGGAGAGCTCGGATTTGAGGTGGTCGGAGAGGAAGGAGGCGAGGGAGGGGCTGTGGGATACGTCGAGGTGGAGGTTGTGGGAGACGGCGAGGCGGTGATCGGGATCGAAGGGGGAGATGACGTGGAAGTGGTCGGAGGGGAGGGAGGCGGAGAGGAAGGAGGAGAGGAGGGAATCGGAGTCGGGGGGGAAGGAGGAGCCGACGAGGCGGACGTGGAGGGGGAGAGGGACAGAGAGGGAGAGAAGGGAGGAGATGAGGGTGGGTATGTGGTAGTTGTGGTGGTGGTGGGAGAGAGAGAGGGACTTTTTGATGGAGGAGGGGAGGGAGAGGAATGAGTCGTTAGAGCCTTGTGGATCGAGCCTGGATTGCTGGTTCAGGAAGGTGTCGAGGCCAAGGATTGGAGCGGAGCTGGCGGTGGCGACGAGGGGGATCAGGGGGAGGGAGAAGGAGGCGGTGGCGGGGGGG
>JAYMTA010006705.1:0-10166 GCA_036897625.1 Pelargonium cotyledonis
TCGGCGAAAATGCAAATTTCAGCAACCAAAAAATGCATACAGCAGGCGAAATCTTCAAGGGCGTCAAGATGTAGAAGGAGAAGAATGGCATTTTGGACATTAAAAAAATTTAACCAACATCTATTAAAAAATTCATCTATTTTATCAGTAAAAACTATTTTAGCAAACAAATGGTGGGTTTTGTGCAATAGTTGTTTCACTGGTGGGTTCTCTGCGATTAGTCAATTTTTCGTAAAGCCTTACTGCAATTTGTTCTAATAAAAAATTTATTTGAAATTGTGGATCCCACACTTGGCTTATGTGGCTGATGACATGGACAACCCTACACAATACGGGGCACTACAGAGAAACAAAAATCCCAAATTCACAGCCACCAAGACCCACTCACCGTCACCGACCTCTCTGTTTCTTCTCAAAAGCACGAACCCAGAAGAGAACAGTGAGATTCACGGCTTAGGGCTCTCAAGGTCAGTGACGATTACAATCAAGTTCTCATTTTTATTTATTTATTTATTTATGTTTGTGTTCTGGTTCTTCATCGGGCAAAATCGGTGGCTCTGCGATGGAGATTGCTCGTATAGTTTGTTCTTAGATCCGTAATTTCGTGTTTCGTATATATTGAATTTGATTGTTGAGGATTGAGTGAGTAATTCAAATGACAGATTTTCTAAGGCTACTTATTCTAGGTTTTGATTTGGGTCTTTTTTGTTTGTTATAGAATATGATTGCAACTTGAGTCTCATGAATTTGAAAGATACTAGATTTATTTGCTCCCATTAGTGCATCAAATGTTGTTGGTCACTTGGTCTTGATGGAATCAGGAAATGACAGACAAATTTAAATCACGGAATGAACTGATGAACTTACAATTTAGATACACACCTTACACCTATGCCCACACAAATCTCTATTTTCCATATTTTCTTCAGTTTTGCACAATATCTCTTTTTGAACATGGCGTGTATTGGAGCTCTAATTCTATCGGTTATGGGGAAAATATTTGACATTTTAAAGAAACTAAACTGAACCTCAAATGTTTATCATATGCACTAAGTGGTCGGTTAAGAAAAAAGTTTGGAAATTTTTCATAAATCGTATTGCTGCATGTGTTTTGACAGTTTTGAATGTTGGCACGACACGAAGCTCTGTGAAATGAAGGAAACGCCAACCAGAATCAAGTTTGAGGATGTTGAAGAATCATCGTCTTCCTCTGAAGATGTCGGTATCTCCAAAAGATTTGTTTTTTGTTGTTGTTGTTGTTGCGAATTTTGTTGGTTTCAGTGATTTTTGTTTCACATATATATGTTTATTGAGGTTCGATCGTTGTGTTGGTTAGGAGGTGGAGATAGAGCGAGAGCTCGCGGAAGTGACCTTTGAGGAATTGCAGAAAGCAAGGTCTGATGGGTCACATTCGGTGTTTCGCAAGCAAAGTTCAGAGAAGAAAACGGGAAGAGCAAATAAGAACCGGTATTGTGGGCAATTTGTTATTTTCAGTGATTTTATTTTTTGTAGAATTTTAAGATATGGGTATTGAAGTTGATGATTGTGCAATGTCTGTGTAGGCCAATGGAGGTTAGCTGCAAGAAGCCTGTTGGTACTCTAAGAGAGACCATTCAAGTCCCTAAAAAGGTACAATTTTTTTTTGTTTTATTCTAAATATATTGGTACGTTTGTTTTGTCAATTGCTTATTCTTGCGTGCTTAATTGAGTGACTGGTGGATTGTTTGGCAATTTAGACCTTATGTGTTTTGCAAGTTCGGTATCTATTCTGTTTCTTGAGGTTTTGTTGAAAATAAGCTAAGAACTTTGGTGGCTCATGCGTGGCTTAATTGTTAAGTTGTGTGTTGAGAAAGCTAATAATAAGAAAGTTTCGTGATCAACAAGCGCAGCTCCTTTGGCTCAAAGTTCATAAAAAATTGGATTGCTTGAGGAGTGTGATTATGTGTCGAATAATCATCATTTGTTAAATAAATTCATGTGTATTATGATTAGGCCATTCACACCCCATGTAGAATAGAACATAATCATATAAGAATCCTGTATCTGGTCAAAGAAATTCCTGTAATTCCAATGTTAACATTATGTAATCCTAAAATTTCTTAGGAACATCTGTGAGTGTAGCGTTTGGAATACTGTTTTTGTACTACGTAATTATTGATTACTCTTCACTTTTTGGAATCAAGGACTGAGCTTTCCTTAGGTCTTTCTTAGAATTTTTTCCGCTTATTCTACAACTAGAGTTTGATTAGTGAACCTAATCTTTTGCCTGACTTGCTGTACTTGCACCGTTTAATTGCAGCCTCGTACTAGCTAAATGTTTTAGCACCGTTTGATTGCACATCACTTTTTGGAGACAAGGACTGAGCTTTCTTTTGGGTCCTTAGAATCTTTTTTGCTTATTCTACGTCTAGAGTTTGATTGGTGAACCTAATCTTTTTGTTTGATATGCTGTTCTTGCACCGTTTAATGGAACCCTCGTAGTAGCTAAATGTTTTAGTAATATGCTCACATTGGGATTGTTAAATCCTGTGGTCTTCAGATAGAAATTATTTAATGCTAGCCTATGGGTTAGTTTTTGAGATATTATGCTGCAAAAGCACTGAGTAAGCTGTAATGTTTGTAATTGTTAGGTGATTCGTGATCCCCGTTTTGAAGATCCTTCCGGTACACTTGATGTTGAAGGGTATGTCTCTCTCTCTGCATCAAAATTTAAATCTTTATTTTGGACATTGACACTATTGTGTATTGCTCAGTTCCAGAACACTTGTCATCTTTGTCTTATCTTAAAGTCTTGGGCGGCAAAATTGCTTTAACTATGGTTTTTCATCATTCTATTGTTCTGGTGTTACTGATTTTATTTTATTTTATTTTATTATTATTTTTTTGCTTCTTTTTAATATGAACACGCTGGTAGGCATTTTCTATGGAACTCGAGTCGTGTTTATATGCACAAAGATGCTTTTTTTACCCACAAGCTTTGGGTATATATATATTATAGAAACCTCTCTCCTTTCTCACAGCAACGTTCTTATACGACATATATTCCTTTGTAGGCATAGGAAGAGATATAATTTTCTATATGCAGATAAGTTACCTGCTGAAAGAGAGGTATCTTTGTTTTCAGTTTCTGAATGCCCCAAAACAAATGGGAATTTATTTAATTATTTTTTGAAGTATTAATATTTGCTTTTTGGACAGGAATTGCGGAAGCAGTTAAAGAAGACCAATGACCCAAAAGTCATCAACAAACTGCAGAGCGATCTTTCTTGGATAGTAAGCGCTTGCATTACTCAATAACTCTTATAGACTTGCAAAATAAGATTTGCAGACCATTTTACTCTTTCTAGTCTTATATTATCGAGTGCTTTTCTTATATATTTTGTGAAATGTCTTTACAGGACAAACAGTTGAAATCGCATGGTGGAAAGCCTACCGGCGCTGCAATTTTGTCTGAACATAAAAAGAAAGAAAGAGAAGCAGCAAAGCAAGGGAAGCGTCCGTATTATCTGAAGAAATGTAAGTCCCTCTCTCTCTCTCTACACACCCATATATGAACCATACTATAATTTACTTTTCCAACGAGAGGAGTGAGAGACTTTTGATGAGTAAACAATCCAATACATAAGGCTAGTCGGGTCCTTTCACACAATTTATTAATTTGTGAATAACCTTAAAATAACACTTATTCAACTATTATATGCAATTTGACATTGGTTCTATAGCTATTTGGCTTGTCCATGTTGTTGGCTCTTAGGCTAGGAACTATATGGCAAAACTTTTCTGCTACTACATTGTTGAGCAAAAAGAATATTTACTCAAAATGTTAAATCGTGTTGCATGCCGGCAGTTAGACATTGATATGGCAATTTCGATATGCAACATAGATAGCTAGCATAATAATGTTCACATTATGGTATTGTGAGAAAATGACAAGTATGTATTCAATACTTGTTCGAAAACTTGTTTTTCTTGTTTGGTCATGAGTAGAGATACTCTCAAAATGTATTATGTCATGCTGTAAGAGCCTGCAATTCGGATCCAAACCCACAGGCACCTGAAATTCAACCCATGTTTTGTGGGTTAGGTTAGGTCTTTTCAACCCACAAGCCCAAAAAGAAAACCCGACCCAAGATCCAAATTGCTATCCCCACATGTTGGTAAATGAATGCGCAAGTCTGCAACATATGGAATACTAACTCTCTTACATTTATTTGTCTATGCAGCGGAAATCCGAAAGAAAACACTTGTTGAAAAGTACAATGATCTCAAGGTATGCATGCGCGTAAATCTTTTGCTTTGCTGTTTGTTATGACATGAAAAATGATAATATGTATAGAAGATATTTGAGTATGCGAACGTTTGTGATATCTTCAGGCATCTGGCAAACTCGAGTCTTTTATCGAGAAAAGAAGAAGGAAGAATGCTGCCAAGGATCATAGGTTCATGCCATATCGAAGGCCCAACAATGATGAACAAAGCCTATGATTTTATATGTTACCCAGCTTTGTTGTTATGGGTGTTCATCAGTCTAAAACTGGATGATAGGTAAAATCTCATTCAGTGTTGGACCGGGCCGGACTCAAAAATACCGCCTTGACCCGTTTGGACTAAATTTTGTTAGGAAGTCTATTTAATGATATTGTTATTGAGTATATGCTTTATTTATATTTGGATGCAAAAAAAATACTAGAATTGGCCCTAATATACTACAATTAAGTAGAATTGATTTAGATTGAATATTATTAATTTGAAAATTGATGGTGACTTTCTTATCAGTAGCTGAATTGGCCTTAATATACTAAAAACTTTTTAGTATTAGATAAAAGCCCATGTACATATGGACCAGAGCCCATTAACCTATTATTTATTTATAGTAATTTGTATAAATTATTGTATTTCCCATTTACCAAGAGAATAAGGAATATAAGTCATGATGTTTTTGAGTCAGCAAGCCAAACCAATGGGAAAATGTTATAACATTCTAATTTTATGCCATTGTTATGAATTTGACAAATTTAAAACAAAATAACATAGTTGATAGGCCATATCAAAATAAAATTCAATTTAAGAACCAATTTGTTTTGAAAATAAATAGTTGGAGTGCCATCAAGCGCGTAGGTCAATTGATAAGGGGTTGTTCCAACTTAACAAGAAGTCTTGAGTTCGAGTCGCAGGCAATGCAGTTACGTTAAAACTTGCTAGATGGAGTTTTGCCGCCCTTGTGGTTCAACCTGGCTCGAACAAGTATTAATTTGAGTGTGGAATAATTTAAAAGTGTTGATCTCGTGTTGATCGCAAACCCACTTCGAAAACACCATGATTAAAATAAAAAATAAAAAATAAAAATTTGGAGCTCAAAATTGAGCATTTTCTTTATTCAAAACATGCCCATTTCAACTAAATTTGAACATTTTCTATATTCAAAGCATAAACATTTTCAATGATGAAACAATTAATGTATACACAAATTGAAGTGCAACTTCCTACCAATCTTGTAATTAAATGCCATGCAACAAAGAGTCCTGTATATATATATATATATATATTTCTACCTCTAATTTTATTGATTACATAGCCCCACAAAAATTTATGAAACACCATTCATTATTGTTTTCACTTACCAAAAATTAAAAATGGTAGTAATTGCCACAACTCACAACAATAAATTTGTATGGTTCAATAAAGTGGAACCCAAAAAAGGTCCCCGCAATATTGAGAGGTGTGTGGGTCTAAAAAAATCAACACAACACTAACCTTAGACAAGTCGAAAGAGGTTTACCATACCGACAAAAACCTTATTAAAATCAAAATAATGATATAATTAGTATGCTAATTATGTGCACTAATTAAGTGTTGTTTGTGTTTCACTAAGCATTGCTCAAGGGAAAGCACATGACATGATCATGAGGCCAACTTTGAAGCCAAGAAAGATGCAAGTATTTTAATAAAAACTAATCTATAGATAAATAAAATAATAAAGTTTTTGACATGGCAACTATATAGGCCAAAAAAGAGCAAGAAAGTTGTTTTATTGAATAGCTTGTATGAGCTTTTTGATTAGACACAGAGAATTAACTAAGCATTTGCTTCTAACAAATGTAAAATCTAAATGGATGGTTTTATGTCTATTACCGGTTTTTTTATCCTGCTATACGCTTATTAGATCGTTGAAATTTTGGTTTTATTGCGATTCTCGGTGACTTATTTGTCTAACGGTGGGTCGCAGACAATTTTTGGAGGTTCATGTACCTTGTGCTGACCGTTTACTTTAAAATGCTTGTTGCAAAATTAAACGCCTTATTTATATTAGCAATAGTTTGATACCAGAGATTCAACTATTATCATCTCGATCGAATAAAGTAATAAATAGAGTTTTATGAAGGTATTTAGCTACTAATTAGCATTAATTCAACTTAATTATTTAGCAAATAATAGCAATTTTACAATTTCCAAACATTAAAATGATTTTCTTCTTATATTAATAAAACCAACTCATGGTCCAAATATTAATAAAACCAAAACTACTACTAATAGAGTTTTCCAATAATGTCCATCCCCTCAATGCCTAAAACACACATCTCAAGATGGTCAACAAATGGTGGGACTTTTTAGTTATTTTCTTTTGAATTTCCAATACAATCCAACACCTAAATTCCAACTATAAATTTAATGCTTGCTTTGACTAATAACCTCTCCAGTAATCAAATTCAACCATTTTTTCAAAATACTAAACCTTAGGGGCCAATCTAGATTAGCATTAAATGACCTAAATTTACACTAATTAATGACTTCTTTTAATGTTGTTTTTTGGTGTTTTTTGGAAACCTAAAAAAGGTGATGTGAGCAAAGCCAATCAACCAAACACATACATTGGATCTTCGTGGCCTCGAAGAAAGAGTTTTTTTTCCAAAAATAGTTTAATAATTTTCATTAAAGAATTTGGGTTTTCAGTGTTTGGATCATAAGAGACATACTTGTTAATTAGGGAATTTTAATTAATTAATGTGATGGGCATGTACTTATTTTTTTTAAGGGGTTGCATTTAAAATTATGTTATTTAGGAATGTTATTGAGGGCTTTATTGACATTGTATACACAATTCAAATTGATGGTTTAATTCTTGATAGTGTATACATTTAATTATTTGTGACAATATTTGACCATTTGTTTTATCATTCTTGAATGCAATTTTTATGTGGATTTATTACTCATTTGATAGGCTTTTTATTTTTTTAACGAATAAAATTTGGGTAAAATGTATATCAGTTGACCGATACATAGTTATATTAGTTGTAACTTAACAAATTCAATGAGGTGATGATGCCTCATTTAAAATCACTTATACCCAACTAAATGAATTTGTGGAAGCGGAGCGACCCGTCCGGATCCATGATTTTAAATGAGGTATCATCATCTTATTAGTTTAACTGATGTAACTTCATATCAGTCAAATGATTGATATATATTATACCCATAAAATTTTATAGGGTAAAATGATTTTTTTTTTTTTAACTATTGAAATGAATTATACTTTAATTCTACCTTGTTTATTGAGGTTTTTGACTTACACGTTGTTGTAGCCTTTAAACTTGTGAAATTTAAAGTTCACCCGGCTAAAAATTAAAAACGTTTAGTACCCAAGACGGTACTCACTACCGCACCAACCTAAAACTCAAGTTTTTCAAATAATATGAATATTATCTACTATTTACTTATGCATAACGCGTGTTTTACGTGTATTTTACTTATAAAATAATTAACTGCATGCAACTTACATGTAAAACGACTGACTGCATGCGCCAAGTTGCGACCCATAACCCAATTGCATGCATGAAAATGGGAACCATCACTTCCATCATGTGAGATCATGGTGATGGACTTGTTTGCAATTACCAAGACACAACGAGGGCAAAATCGGAAAATAACAAAATTGTCGAGAGCCAGACATGACTGCGAGCACAGGCTTATCCACACGTTTCACGAAATGTTCATGTATGGATAAAAAAAAAAGCATCCTATTGAAATACCCAAACTACCCCTCTAGAAATCATAATTTTTATTTATTTTACCCATGTGGTGATGCATAAAATGATGCAAGACCCACACGAGTCTCAATACAATTATCCATTATAAATTAAACTAAAAATAAAAATAAAAAAAATAAAAACTAATCATTGCTGATGTGAAATTGTGGGTCCCACTTCCAAACTAGTTCCCTCCAATTTGGGGTTCAAAATCTTGTGTGAGATCCAAGCACGTGACACTCATGAGAAGTACCAAAAACACAAAAAAGGACACAATGATTATGTGTTTTAAGATTCATGTAATTTTGATCATTGCACAACTTTAATTGTTCAAAAGTTTTCATTGGATTTGGTTCTAAAAACCTAAAGACCCTTTTTCATGTTACTATGTTAGTAGTATCTCCTAAAAGGAAAACAAAGAAAAACAACATTATTATTAAGGTTAATGCCTTTTCATGGTATTCACAAATTATTGTGTTTTTTGTTTTTACATGGGTTATTAAGAATATGATCTATTTCATTTTGAAATGGGAAGTTAAATCAATGGAATGCATTCAAATAGTATAGATTTTGTATATTTGCTGGATTTTGTAGTTTACGCATCTTTATATTTAATAGATCTATACATCAGAAACGTTAATTACATTGATACACGCATTCTTCTTAAGTATTGTTGACACAAAGATTTTCCAATTGGCCACGCTTATACCTCAATCTTTTCATGAGTATTTATTGATTCCTACTAAATAAGGCTCCCTCTAACTATGGTTAACTTGCCCATTTGAAACATTGTTAGTTTCATGAGCATGTCATCCATCACAATCTCCGCCAAGCTAAATAGTTTCACCGTACGCATTTATATGGATCTCTAGTTGCTGGTTTGACAACCCAGCTTATGCACTAGCAGGAACTTTGTAGCATAATTAATCATGTAATAACCACTAAGGGTGACGCAATATGTTAATCTAGTTGTGTGAGCGAGAAGATGTTTCAGGATCAATCCCCATTTAACACATCTTTGGTACGCGGTGGTGGTGTACGAGATTACTTTGGTGCAGTAAGGTTTCAAAAACCCTAGGTTAGGGTTAATATACATAGTTTTTTTCATGAATATTATTGGTTCCTTGCATATATACCTCTTCATGACGTTCCAATAAAGAATTTCGGCACTTTTCTGTATAAAAAAATCATGTAATCATATTTTTTATTTTCATGAGCTTATCTTTATCTTTGAGTGTATGTATCTTATTTGTATAGTGAAAACCTGGTACCTTTGCTGATGAAAATAAGAAGAAAATATGCTTAAAATTACGGGGATCAATATGATTTAATTGCATGTTAATATTGTCTTTGTCAAGCTTTTTTTTTTTTTACATCAAACAATTTCAAATGAAAGTTTTCAAACAAACAATTAATAAAATAAAATAAAGAATAGTAACATATTTCAACCAAAACCCTGTGATTTTAGTGTACTTGTGTAGGGTTGGTTAGCAACAACGCAAGGTTGATACCAAATTAAGTACAATTAAAGTACCCTAAACATATTTTTTTATATATTATAAATAAAACCTTAAAACTTGTTGCCATATCTTGGTAGGCTTTTTGCTTGGTAAAGATGGTACACTTTTAGCATTGAAAAGCAAAACTTGAACTCCCCAAAATAGAGAGGCCTATATGGTGATTACCAAAGTGTTCACTACTAAAGTTGATGATTATATTTGTTTGGAACTTGCATGGGAAACTCCATGGAAGCTTCAAAATGGTGCTAAATTTGCAAAATAAACAAATAAATATTTATATAATAAGATTAAAAAACATAACTTTTTGACCAAACATAATATCCTAGGATTCTAATAGTCCATGACAAGACATCAAAGATTCAAAAAATTGGCACTTCAAGATTTGCTTAGGTGTGATTCTTGGTGCTTGTTTGGGAACTCATGTCTCCAAAAGAAGGAGGTAAAATGAGGGTAAAAGAGCTTTTGATTTCATTAACTTTTGAATGATTATTTGGTAAAAAAGTTGCAAAATGAGTTTGGAAAAGTATTTTAGATTATAGATTGTTTGGTAAAATATTTATGAAAGTTATTTTGAAAGTTGTAAATGACCAAATCACCATCGAATAATAAAAGACTCCTTCAT
>JAYMTA010006706.1:0-10165 GCA_036897625.1 Pelargonium cotyledonis
CCCCCGCCAGTCAAGACTAAGTAGGCAAATGCCCGCTTGCTGGGGTCGCCTGGTGGGTAACGCTCGTGGTTGTATTCATCGTAAGATATCTTAGAAGTGGGGTTCTTCATAGCAGCCACGGTTGGAGGGATATCTGGAATCAAGCTGCTTTCATCTTTTGTTGTGAGTGAGTCAGAGGCAAAACCTGAAACAACCAATCATTCACCGAGAGAAACCATTGAGTGTTGGGTGCCCAACCTGAAACTTATTTTCAATAGCAAACGTGATTCGACCCAAACACTCATTGGGTCTATTTTATGCAACCTGGAACCCACAAAATTTGGAGGCGGATTTTGGGTGTTTGGGTTCAAATTTCCAGCTCTACAACAGGTCAGTGAGAGCTAGAGCAACAATGATTAAACATACATCCCTGCCCCAATTTCCATTTCCAAGTTGCAACTAATAGATAACAAGTAAATAGGAAAAACACAACAAGCAGCACAATATACTAACAAGATTTTTACATGCCAGTATGAGATATAATTTATAAATGAAACAAATTCAATTTCCAAACCACAAAATATGAAAGTTTAAGCATTCAGTTTCCAAATAGAGCAACAACTACAACTAATTAATATCAAATACACAGTTCAAGCCTAAATGAACTCAGCTGCTTCAAATTCTTCCATCAAAATTCCATTAAAAATATAATTAACATCAACAAAGTGAAAACAATATAATTTATATATGAAATTAATTAATTTTCCAAACCTCAAAATACCAAAATTTATGCTATCAATTTCCAAAAGGCCATAGCTCATTCAATTTACTAAAGAGCTCAGCTCATTCAATTTACTAAAGAGCTCAGCTCCTTCAAATTCATACATCAAATTATCAAAATCCGAATTAAAATATAATTAACATCACCACACGCCCTATTTCGATCCAATTAAATCCATAGCTCAACAACCCTAGATTTAACCATTCAATCAGAAAGCCATAAAATCGATTGCAATTCAATAAACGAAATATTAATAAATAAATAAACCCTAAATTCCAAGATTATAGGAAAACCCTAACCTCTGTGAGGAACATGGAACTCGGGCCTGAGAGCGAATGAACTAAAGAACGAGGCGGATCTGGCGTCGCCGGAAGAGGACGAATCATCGCCGCCGTTTATCAGGTTCCGAGAGGCAACGGCGGGGCTGGCATGGACGGACCTCCATGGGGATGAGGAAAGAGAACCAGAGAGCCTCCTCGCAGCTACTCGCAGCATTTTTTTGGGGGTTTCTATGGAGAAGAAGAGAAAGGTCTGGTTTTGATTTGTGATTGTTGATTTGCGTTTGGCTTGTTGATCGTATCGTCTTCGCTTCTCTCTTTCGCGATATATTGAGGTTTCTACGAGATTGGACCATTTTCAGTGTTTGGGTCGGGTCCGAATAATGTGGGTCTTGGCCCCGATTAGGGACCATCGGATCCGGTCATGGATTAGAATCGACAATTTAGGCCTTAACCAACGCGAATCCAATCCAAAAAATAGTCACTGAAAATAGACTCAATCTTACGGATGGTTCGGGTTGAGTGCTAGTTGAAAAAGGCAACAATACACATTTTGAACGCATGACCCGAAATTTGACCATGTGGCGGATCAATTAATGCTTATATCTATTTTCCGGAGAAAATTGAAATATTGGGGTCATGTGACTCTATTGAACTGTGTCAGTCCACCTCTGCTTGGAACCAACCCATGACACACAATCCAAACCGTCTACTTCAGACCTTCTTAAGAGGCACACATTAACCATCCAAACTTTCACTTGTCTAACGTAACATCCGATTCATTTATCTGCACAACTTGTTCATCAATTGCCATATCGGGTGGTTTAATGTAAAATGTGTAAATATGATCCATTAAACCTAAAACTTGACCTAAAACATTTCACACGGCCCGATCTGAAAAGCACGGGTCGCGTTTAGTTGCCCGTGAAATCGAATCCAAATTGTCGGCCCACAGTCAACCGTAGACCCAAACCCATTGACGCTGCACAACCATGACGCGCACGTACTCCGCAACGCAGCGGATCTCTCATCCTCACGCGACCTTTACCATTGCCCACATTTCGCGAGATTAAAGGCGAAGCGGGAAGCAGACAAATTTGCGAAATGTTCGCTCCACTCTCACTCGCTGTTTGAATCTCTCCTCTCCAAAACCCTAGCTAGCTCGCTCGCTCTCTTGATCAACAAAACAGGTACGTTCCTGGTTGATTTGTAGCTCATCGATCGATTTCCACTCTGTTCTTGCTTGCATGATTGTTGTTGTTCTAGGCGTCTTGATTTTTGCGTTTTTGAAGGTCGGTGAGTTTGGAGCTGGAAGATGGTGGCGAAACCGATGAAACGTGCTTGTAAGGCGAAGCAAACCATTTCTAACGGCGAGCTGAGCCCTCAGAAGCAGAGTGTAGAGCCGAGCTTGGTGGTTTCTGGTGGTTCAGAGGCTGAGAAGAGCCCTAAATGTGAGGTGGCGAAGCCTAGGCGGAGTAGCGCTAGGATCAAGAACATGCAGAAACCGGAGAACAAGCTTCAAGAGAAGCTGCCGGAGGAAAATGAGAATAGTAAGAAGAGAAAGAGAAACGTATACAGTAGGAAGAGTGATGAGTCGAAGGTTGGTAAGGAGGAGGAAGTGGTGACGGTGAAGAATGATCCGGAGAGTTTAGGTCTCCGTGAGGCTGTAGCAGCTGGTGGCGCAATGAAGGAATTTGGTGATGGAGACATTGTTAGTGAGGTCGCTCCTGACAATGTGGTTAAGAAAAGTGAGTATGCTAAAGTGAAAGATACGTTGAGATTGTTCAACAAGCATTATCTTCATTTTGTACAGGTAACTCTTCAAGTGCCTGAGATTTTTAACTTATTATTTTGCTAAAAAAATTTATCTGCGCAATGTTGTTTCATGATGTATGATTGTTCATTTTTGTTGTTTTGTGATGTAATTTTTGTTCATAGGAAGAGGAGAAGAGGTGCAGTGAACAGAAGAATTTCAAACGGAAATCTAAGGTTTGCATGAATTTATGACCTCATTAAGTTTTTTGTTGCTTGATTTATGATAATTCAGGAAAAGATATACCTCAGCTACACACTTGTTGCTTACACTTGCATACAAAGTGTTTGGGTGTGTTTGTAATATTGCGCACCTAGTTTCTTGTTGAATTCGAGCTTCTAATGTATACTGAAATAGTTGCATGTAGAAAAGCTTGTTCTTCCCTATGATTATACTGGGAATACTTTCACCTTTTCTGTTTGCTAATTGAAATTATCAAAGGAAATTTAGCTTTTGATATGTCAATTTGCAGTTCACTGGGTTTTCCTTACATGATGTCAGTGTATAAACTCATGCAGAAAGGAAAATCAAATGATGAGGAGAGCAAAGGGAAGGCAAAACGGCCTGACTCAAAGGCTAGCCCGAAGGTAAGTTAAGATTTGATGGGCTAATGTAGCAGTAGGTTGTGATACTTTCTGAAGTAAATTGCACTTTTATTGAATGAGCTCACAATTGATAATTTTCATTTGGTGTATGCGTCATTGGCCCCTGATAATATCATAGATAATACTTATATCTATTACTGTCTTATATTGTCTAATTACTGTCTTTCATTTGATGTTGAGTAGTTCTTTTGGTAATCTCCTTGTTTTGGATCACAAATGAAAAAAAAAATATTTTCAAAAGTTGTATGAAGGAGAACCTCATGCCTCATTGAGGAAATGGAATGCAAGATCTAAAATAGTGAAGAAAACAGATATTGGAAGACCTACCAAGACATGTTGGGTCAAGTGTGATTCTTTCTGAGATTTTGAGTTGGAGTCTCTTTGTCAACGGTATGGGGTGAGATTTGTGGAGTGGGATTTTTGGGGTGGGGTTTAGGGTGACGCTCCCTTTGGGGAGTGAGAAACATTGTTATTTCGAGCATGATGTCCCATCGCTTATGAAAAAAAAGAAGATGTTGGAAGACCTATCCCCAGTCAAGTTGATGAAAAGATGTTCAAAAAGTGGCTTTATTGTTTTCAATAGCTAGAGAGCTAAACATTACTTATATTTCTTTCTCCTTCAATTCTAATGTCATGCAAAGAGTGACTACACTCCCAATATTAAGGAGATTAATAATGATGGGGATATTTCACCTTGTATGTTTATTTATGACAAGTTGATATTAACAAAGGAATTTTGCTTTTTATATGTAAATATGCTGTTCATATGCTTTTCCTTACATTATGTTGCATAAACTTGTGCAGAAGCAAGTGGAGTCAAATGATGAGGAGAAAGGGAAGGCGAAACGGCCCGACTTAAAGGCTATCACAAAGGTAAGTCTAGATTTGATGGGCTAATATAGTACTAGGCTGTGATACTTTCTGAAATACTATGCAATTGATGATTTTCATAGGGCGTATAAATCAATTGACTCGTCATAATATCATAGACAATACTTATCATTATAACCTAGTCTAAGTTATTTGCCATAATGATTTGGCTGGGAGTATAAGTCATTGTCATTCTTCAGAATTGTCATATCTTCTGTATTGATATCCTCTGCGGGCAAGCAATTTTATACTGAAGATATCATTGAGATGTTTCTTTTGGATAGTTCTTTGGTAATCTCCTCGTTTCTAATCACAAATGAAAAAAAGTTGTCAATAGCTGTTGGAAGGAGAAACCCCCTCATTGAGGATAAGGAACCCAAGATCTGTTATCATGCTCGGTGAAGTAAAACAATATATTGGAATACCTATCTAGTTAAGCCGATGAAAGAGACGTAAAAGAAGGGCTTTCATTGTGTCAAATAGCATAGAGCTAATTAGTTACATCTATGGGCCTGTTTTTTCTTTCACTAGTCAAGTGCATATGGATTTGTTTGAGTTAAGAGTGGAATGTCATCGTTTATGATTTTATCTTGTCATAATGTTTATACGCTTGTTTTTCTTTTTATAAATATGTTGCAGATGATCGAAACTAAGACCATACTTTATTCAAAGAAACAAATGGGCGAGATCCCAGGTTGGTGCATTGCAGGCAAACTTTTTTATTCCTGCTAAGTCCTTTACTATTATTTTGAGTTTGGCAGACAATAACTTGCATGTGATTGTCATTAATTGTCAATATGTGGGATATTATACAATTTTGAAGATTTATTTTTTATCTGTAAAAAGTATTTATGCAGTGGTTGTTGACTTGCTCTTGATGATAGGTATCAATGTCGGTCATCAGTTCTTATCACGGGCTGAAATGGTTGTTCTTGGTTTTCATAGTCATTGGCTGAATGGTATTGACTATATGGGGCAGTCATACGCAAAGGTAGTAGTACATCTTTGATTGCATATTTTTGGCAGGTTTTATGTAAATGTTTTTTTTTTTTCTTCATGAAACTCTACCAGATGTTGATTTATGCATTTGCTTCCATGCTTATAATTTATACTGTACCTAAATATTAAACAAGAGAAAAGATGATTGTTTTGATGTGCCAAACGATAATACTCTTATGTACATTTGACAACATATGCAGAATTGTAATTACATATCTTAGTGGAATTTTGCAGGCGTATCCCAATTTTAGGTTCCCTGTTGCAGTAGCCATTGTTTTGTCAGGCATGTATGAGGATGATCTGGATAACGCTGATGATGTTGTCTATACTGGTCAAGGTGGACATGATTTACTCGGAAGTAAGCGACAAATTGCAGATCAAAAGATGTTACGTGGTAATCTAGCACTCAAGGTCTGTACTTCACGGAAATCAATATTCATTTTGTTCTTGTATTTCTAGGGTTACATTTTAGTCCCCTGTTTCAAAAATTGTGACCTTTAATGTTCATTATTCATTACATCACTGGCAGTTGTATTGTTTCATATTAGCTATGTTTCTTTGTTTGCAATTACATTTTGTTTATATGAGTGTATCTTTTCTAATTGTGCTTTTCTGAGTGGCTTAATTCTGGATATATAGTCTACCATGACATTACTTTTAATTTCTAGGTCAATAAACCTTGTTAATTATAGTTTAGTACCCAAATTAATTCGTAGATCTTTATCTTATCCTTTTGCTTATTCTAGTAAATAACCAAAGGAATGTGGATGGTTACTAGAAGTGTGACATTTGGTGCTTATGACTGAACTTGCTACACAAGTTAAGTCTTGAACTGCTATGAATCAAATTATATTCTCATTGTTGCATTTACTATTTTTCTATGTACTCAACTGAATGGCTGCATTTCTGAATTATCCTTGTATGCTACCTTCTGAGATAAACACACATTTATAAATATAACCATGTTTTCTGCATGGTGTGGAATTCACCACAATCAAAATTTATGTTAACTGCAGAATGCTATAGATCAACAAGTGGCTGTTAGAGTAGTTCGTGGTCATATGTCTTCGAGTAGCTATACTGGCAGAGTGTACACATATGATGGATTGTACCAGGTAATTATCTATAACATATATTTTGCTCCAAAATTCCTTAATTTTACTCTAAATGGGGTTTAAGAACAGTTAAAAATAGATTGGTCCTGAAGTTAATGTTTGTTATGTGTGGCTAACTTGCTAATTTTTTGTCATCTCTTCATTTTCTGGTACATAATATTTTTCAAATTTTTTGTGAATATAATGAAATGTTACTGGAGAAGTTTTGGCTTTGTGTTTTTGACGATATCATTTTTCTGTAGGACATTTAAGCGCAATTTGGTTTATAAGGCCTAACCCCTAATCTCGGCCAGTATTTCTATCTAGATGGTGCAGGTTGATTAAGATGTTGTCCCTTGATTGCTGCTTTGTGTTGTTTACTAATTGTAATTTGGAAGGAATACATCATTAAAAAACTTATGTTAAATTGAAAGAACAGACTATATTATGTTAACTTCGCCCATTCTCTTGTAACATGGCTGATCCTGAGCCTTGTAAAGGAGGCTTGTTGTAGTTTTACAATCACTGTAAAGCTTTGTCAAATCTCTAGAGCATGCATCTTGTTGTCGTCTTCTTCTTTGTTGATGTAATGTTTTTGTCTATAATTTTATTTTTCCATGGGTGATCTTTGGTATATTTTGTTATGTGAGCAAAGGGTACTTATGTTATATTTGGTTGTGCGGTGCATACTATGTGGCAGAAATGGTGAATTTTGTTTCTTATCTTTTATGAAGGTTGTTGAGTACTGGGCAGATAAGGGCAACTCAGGATTTACAGTTTTTAAGTATAGACTGAAGCGTCTTCCAGGACAACCTATACTGACTACAAACCAGGTACCTATTAGAGGATAAAATTACTAGCTTGTTTCATAAAAGCTTCAATGTTATGTGCTTATAATCTAAATCAGGCACCACTTTATAAAAACATTTATTAATATTGTGATGTATATTAGAAAGTTACTGAATCGATCATCTTTATGAAGGTTCTTTCTATCATATTTTGCTACTCGTGTGGCAGGTACAATTTACATATGGTCGTCCTCCTGAGTCAATTTCAGAACTACGCGGGTACATGAACAACTGTATTAGATTCTGCCTTTGCTATACACTTCTCATGATTTGTATTTCTAAATAATAACCATTGTTGGTGAAGTTTGGTGTGCAAGGACATTTCTGGGGGCGAAGAGGACATTCCAATTCCTGCAACCAATTTAGTTGATGACCCCCCTGTTGCACCTACAGGCAAGTCTAGCTATATACACTTGGCATGCTAAAGTTTTTGACTTTTATAGCGTCTCCATATCTTCTGACGTAAATTAGAAACAAAAGTCTGAGAAATCAAAAATAGGATACTGTAAAGTTAAGGTAGGAAGTGTCATAAATTAAAATTTGTGAACAATTAAGCACTTCTGCATGTGATAATCTCTACAACCCTTTTGGTTATACCTTTTCTTTTTTTGGTTTTAGTTATTATAACCTGTCAGTAAGCTTCCATGTTGTAGTTAAAGTTCAGCAGTTTTCTACTTATTAGTTAATAATGCTGTGAAGACTATTGATAAATATTGCTCCCGTCGTCCAAAAATGAATGTCCACTTTCCCTTTTGCCAATCCTCTTTCATCTCGGATGCTATCTGTGTTAAAAAACAAAGCTTCAATGTTGTGAGGTTGTGATGGCTTTTTTGACCTTTAGAAAAGGTTACCTACGCAGTGAAGCTTTGTTTAGGTTACCTATGACCATTCCTTCTTTTTTGAAGTTTAGGCTGTCTGTATCGCAAGTCTATTAAAGTTGCGCCAAATGTAAAAATGCCTTCTCATGAAGGTGGATGCAAATGTCAGGGAACATGCTATGATACCAAAACTTGTTCCTGTGCAAAACTTAATGGCTTTGACTTTCCGTATGTGCTCCGAGATGGCGGCAGGTGAGTAATTGTATTCCTATCTAAGAAACATACTAGAATGCAGTTGTATTATGAGCAAGATTTGGAATGCCGATTTTGTGTTTCTTAATACCAATTGTTCTCTCATGTATGGTTTCCTTAAGATTAATTGAAGCCAAAGATGTCATATATGAATGTGGTCCTGGGTGTGGATGCGGACCTGACTGTGTCAACCGGACGACTCAAAAAGGGCTAAGATTTAGGCTTGAGGTTACATTTTCATTCATAATAGCTACAATTTATGTTATGTGGTTTTAGTTTGATCAATTTCTTTAGATATTAGTATTGTTCGGTGGATGATTTCAGGTATTCCGTACGCCAAAGAAAGGGTGGGCTGTCAGATCATGGGATTTTATACCTGCTGGAGCACCAGTTTGTGAGTATGTTGGAATTTTGAGAAAGACAGATGACGTAGACAGTGCCGTAGAGAACAATTTCATTTTTGACATTGATTGCTTGCAAACAATGAGGGGCCTCGAAGGAAGAGAGGTACGTTCACGAGAACTCAATTAAATTCATAAGCATGTTAGTGTTTGCATTTTATTGATTAACCATCTATTGACTGCTCTTGCATTATGTATGCTGAAAAATAAAACCCGCTTGACCCATTTAATAAAGTGTCCCGCGCAACCAATGTAAGAGCACACCCATCTGAGGATGGAATCTTAACTTTAAAACTATCACGTAAAAAATAACCCATAAATTTAATGGGTCTATTGTCTCGGGTTGTGTAAGGTCTACTTGAATCCATTTATTTAAACTTTAGGTTGCGTCGTGTAATTTTGAACCCAATTACTTAAACATGTTGAGCTAGTCGGGTTGTGTCAACCCACTCATAATTTGGTACAAATCATGTGACTTAATTCAGTTATAATTTTGCTTTTTCCTTCTAATTCTGTTACTCAACAGAGGCGATCGCGAGATGCAACGCTGTCAACGGTCAATCTCGACGAACCCATGTCTGAAAGTGTACCGGAGTACTGCATCGATGCAGGTGCAAGTGGAAATGTTGCGAGGTATATCAATCACAGCTGCGGGCCTAATCTCTTTGTCCAATGCATTTTGAGCTCTCATCGTGACATCAAACTCGCAAGAGTGGTGTTATTTGCTGCGGACAATATTCCACCTTTGCAGGTAATAATACAATTTTTTCTTCTCTCCACTCATTCCCCCAAAAATTACTAGAGTATATATCTGATTAAAAAAACATAGCAATTGGTTACGGGGAATGCAATTATTGGAACGTCTTTTTTTTTACCCGAATTTTAATGCAAAATGTGCGGATTTGCCCTTTCCGATCAGTATTGATTTGACTTGCTGGATCTAAGTTTTGAATGACGTGTCGTTATTTCATTGGTTGCCTAACATAACCTAGTTTTTATGTGGCTTACGTTGCTCGTCTTTTTAAATAAACTCACTTGTTTGGTTTGGCGTAAATGTAGGAGCTTACGTATGACTATGGATATGCACTCGATAGCGTGTTGGGTTCAGACGGGAAGGTGAAGAAGATGGCATGTTATTGTGGTGCAGCTGACTGTAGAAAACGCTTATACTAGGTGCACACTTCTCTGTTCTTTTTTTGTTTTGTTCATAGTAACTGGAAAAAAAGTCTCCAATTTTTTGGATTCATTTGTTCTTGGATCAAAACCTTAAGATATTATTGAATGAAAAATATTTAACCATCCCATTGTATTCAAACTGGACTGATTCTAGATTCATTATATTAGTTTTTTCTCCCAACGATGTTCGGGTTTTTGATGAATTATTATCATTTATTCTATGATAAATTAAATGAAATATTTTCTCATTT
>JAYMTA010006707.1:0-10165 GCA_036897625.1 Pelargonium cotyledonis
CGGGTCTTCACTTAATTTGTGTTTTCTTTTTGCAGTCAACTCTTTAATAGATTGATGTTGCCCGAAGATCACGTGAAACCACGCCACCATGAAGAATCTTCTCACAACATCTATTAAGAGAACTTGTTTCTTGAAATCCCATTTGGATTATCCCAACACGCCTCACATTCCATGTCTTTATCATTGGATCGTTTTCTTACCTCACAATTGTCATATGGACAACCTTGATATTACGTCGAGCACATATTTGGGTGCGAGAGACATATAGTAGATAGAGATTAGGTCTCATCAGATGATGCTAAAAGAAAACACAAATTACTCCTACAAGCTCGAAGTGGAGGGGGTAACTAATGCTACATGGATTTTTCACAAATAGTTTTAAGACCCATGTGCCTTAAAAGACCAAGACCAAGATCAAGCTCAAAAACATCGGTCTTTACTTAACGCGTGTTCACTTTTGCAACCATTTGGGTGCTTCAAAGGATTGGCTAAACATTGAGACTTACCAATGCATGCACTTGAAAACCTTGCACGCATCTTCGCTCGATTAACCTAGATCAGAGTGAGAACATTTGGGTCGACTCAACACCAAGGCTTAATAGTGCATGCCCTTGGAAACCCATCAACTCACATTCTATCCTTGATTCACCCAAATTTGAAGAAAGATGCATTTGATTCGAACTAGTCTATTACACGGCATCAACAAACGGTTTTCAACTATCAATCTAGTGAAATTACACATCAGGAAGCATTCAGACACAAAGGTTGACACATATGTCATGGTCCCCAAAAAATTGGTCATTTTTTTTTTTGTTAAAATTGTACAATGTCAAACTTTACTAATGTGTTTTGCACAATGCACTCAAGGTATGGCGGAAGAAGAACAAGTCAAATGAGAGTTCATATAAAAAATTGTAAGTTTGGGGCGAGAATAAACCTCCCTGACTTGCACTGAAACCCCTAACTTCTAGTGATCTAACTTCTAGTTAACTCATCCCTGGCTCTGCAGCACTCTCACTGAATCTATTCTTGCAATCTTCCAGATATTGCCCCTCTCTTAAGTTCTTTAGCCTCTGCTTCTACTAGCATTTTAAAGACAGTTATGTTGATTGAAATAGTTCTTAACAATTTTGATAAAACTAGGTTCCTCACCCTTACCCTGACTTTTCAAACTTCGATTAAGCATGTTCCACCTTCAAATAACGCGCTCAAATTATTCAATCATTATCCCTAGCCAGTGTCCATAAATGATACAATTCACGTATGGATATAAAGTACAATCACCATTCTATTTGAACTTCTAAAGCTCAGATTTTCTCTTTATATCAAATCCAAAAGAAAAGGGCAACCCCTTCTTTCCATGTGATAGAAAAGAAACACAATTCATTCCTGCCATAACCTTCACTCACAATGGACAAAACTATTCTTCTTATAAATTCTACCTTATAGAAACAACAACAGTCACTTATATATCATAATATGCAACAGCTATTTCAAATGAAAAAATGTTTTTTAACAAATTTTCAATGTAAAATTAACAAGCAGAGCGTTAAGGTGGTATTGGCAAGCTTGCTTCCTTTTTTCCATTTCCTAGTTAAACAAACAGCACACGGACAATCGCAGATTTGGTTCATATGCATAACAGCAATTAAGGTTTTTTATCTATTGAAACAAATGGTGACAACAAGTACTTCCATTTTCCGGGGAATCAAACAGCGCATAGAAAATTGCAGAGAGAGAAAAAAAAAATCATACCTCAAGGGCATGCTTGTAACGCTGGGACTTCCTGAGCTCATCTGCAATGTTCCGTAGCTCAGAAGTGATGATTTGCTTGCCTTCGTTGACCCATTTCTGCAAAATATTGGAGGCGCTTCGCTTGGGGAACCTGAGCCTGAAGATTCTGCTCTTGAGATCGTCATTTTCCTGAAAAACAGAAGAATCGTCGAGGAAATCTTCATCGCTCACAGCACCCGAAGATAAATATCTGGGGAAATTGAATTCTGGGTTGCTAGAGAGGATGCTGTTTCTGCAGCTTCTGCTGTAAAAGGCAAACAATTTCCGAATTGTTAGTCTGTTTGGTTTCCGAGAAAACGAAGGAAAAATAACGAGAGAAAGAGCTCACTTTCTGAGAGTGAGAAGAAGGGATCGAAGTGCCATTTTGGCTCTGAATTTTTGCCCTATAGGTGTTTTAAAAGGATGGAAAATACATATAGAAACTTTTTTTAATTAAAAAATAGTTGTAGCCCTAAAACCCTTGAATACATGTCAGGTCAAGCTCAAATCACACCAAATAATAAAAAATTGTAATCTTCAACGCCACCGTAATTCACTTTTTCTTTCAAGTGCCATTGGAGCTGAAGGTCAATTCCTTAATTTTCGTGAGACCAAACACTAGGGTTAGATTTATTGTACCGGCTCATTCTAATAAAAGTGAACTGTAATTTGTAAGCGTCTATAGATAAGTTGACGAACTATGTACAACTTTGTGTTACTATGAATGAATATTTTTGTCTTATTTATATTTTTTAAATTTGTTGTACAAAGTTTCAACATAAGACAAATCACCAATATTGACGTTTATATATTGAACTTCCAAAGATGGTTTAATTTAATTTTATTTGTTAAAACTTTAGCTTTTTAGGTTTAAGTCAAGGGCTCAAACTCCACTTAATTCTAGGAAATCTGACTGTAATTTGTTGTGACCAAATACCATATCATCACTAGCCAATCCATTTTCCTTCTCAACCAAGTTTAGTGTGTGTGTGATAGAGGACAAAAACATAAAATGACAAAAAAGGCCAAATGCTTTGTGCATGTTTATAAGCTCTCTGTTTCAGTCTCTCAGGAAGCAACCATTACCATTGCCAAAACAAAAAGTTGATGGTTTTTCAGCCTCTATAGCTCAAGGAAAGGAGGTCCCTTTCTTTGATCCTCTCAGAACAGCCTCACCACCTCAATTTTCTGGAGCAGAACTGAGCAGGTATCTTCATTATTTCATTCAAAACTTTTCATTACACACTCTATGCTCATCACTGACCCAAGAATGTGATTTGCTTTGATTGCAAAACCCATGTCTGTTTTAGGTTGAGCTGCAGTGTGTAATGCCATAGCACCCCTTAAGATCCTTCCTTTATCCTAAAAAAGCAAGCATCTTTAGCATTATCTGTTATACCCATTTCAATCGGTCTGAGAAAAATTTAAATTTTGTGTTTTTTAACTCTTACCTCATCATGCATCCATGTGGGTTGTCAACAAAAACTTCTTTCTCAGCTTCCAAACATGGTCGTTTTGAAAACCATTGGAGCCCTCAAAACTTCTTTCTTTTTCTTCAAAACCAAGCATCCTGGCCATTTTTTGCCTTACCCATTTCAATCGGTTCAAAAAAATTAAAACTTTCTAGGTTCTTACCTCTTACCTCAACAGGCATACATGTGGGTTGTCACCAAAAACTGTTTTCTCAGCTTCCAAACAAGTGCATTTAAAAAACTCACAAAGGCCTTGCCTGCTTTCTTACTTTGGCCACATTAGCATAATGGTCTGCAAGAGATTCAGAACTATACATATGGATTCTGTGAATATACTACTTTTGTTTGAGTTATTGAATAATGATTCATTTTCTAAGACAAATTAAAATTTCCAGAGGTGGTTCTGTAAGACACTGAAAACCCTTTTGCTGGCCTCTTTTTTTTTTTTTCAAAAGCGTTTCAAGCCTGACTTTGCCAAAATGTGGTGTTTTGGGGGAGTGAATGACATTTGGGCGGGAAGGGAAGGGATGATTCACCCTCTCATGCTTCTGAAAAACTCATTGTCTATCTCATCCCGTGTTGACCCTTTACGAGGGGATGATAGAAAACACGCGAGAAGAATATAATGTTTGTGTATGCTAGCAATTTGGACACATTTCATTGTTGGACAGAACTTACAAGTAGGTAAGGAAAGTCCCATAAGAGTTTCCAAGCAAGGACCAATGAAAACATAACTGCCTGACCTTTGCCACAGTGTTTTTGTTCTTACAAAATGTGGTGTTAGGAATGCAGTTTGGGTGAGAAGGGAAGCAAGCACTAGAAAATGGTTATGTTATTTTTCATATGTTGTACAGTGTTTGTAATTTGGATACAATAGGTAATTAAGTTCAATAATAATCTGTTGTAGCAAAGGCTTATATGTGTTAGCATCATACAATAGTCACTGCTTGGTTGTAAGAGAAATCCATGAAATGTGTGCATTGTAATTCCTTTCTCTAACAGTTTCAGACAACATGGTTTTGATGGATTTTTGCTTTAGCCTTAAGCCCCCAGATGTAAAAAGTATTGGAATGGAATAGGCTTCCAAACTTTTGTAGTATATATGCTTTTGGTTCAACTTTCGACCTTTTCTTTTCTAGAAGTACAAGGTTTTTGAAATATATCTCCGACTTGTTTCCATGTTGTCTGTTATAATCATATCATATACTGATACATTTAGCAAACTTTGTGACATTCCAGCCTCCAAACATTGAAAGATGCTACCATTGCTCAGCCTTCCAACTTGGCAGAGTAGATCTTCCTCTTCACTGGGCTTGTCCATGGATTCTTTGTATTCAGTAGGTCAAGCTCCTAAGGGTATTGTTACTCCATCATTGGGAAACAACTCAGGCCTCGTGCGAGTTCATCACAGAAGCAACCCTCGAATCTTTTTGTGTGCTAATGGGATCAAAAAAGGCAGTAAGTCGAATGCTTACTTGGTTTCTACCAAGAACTCTGTTAAGAAGAAGAAGAAAAAGGTTGACAAGGAAATTGAAAAGATCAAAAGAAAATTTGATCCTTACTATGATTTGGAGGACGAGGCTGAAAGACTACTGAAGGAGATTGAGACAACAATCAAGGAAGTACAAGAATCGGACTTTTATGCTGAACTAAGTAAGCAGCTGACAGATGATGTTGAATTTAAAGGCAGTTTAAAGCGGGTACTTGGTTCTGATCATACACATGTTCAGATGGTGATTCATGCCCTGGGCACCAGAGTTCTCCTATGTTGCTCAGTATCAATTGGCCATTGCAATGTTACTAAAGCGCGAGTTCTCTCACTGGATTGGAGATGTTGAGGTGTTTGATCCAGTACTCTCTTCTGCTGATACTATTGTGTTGGAGAAATTGGGGTGCTATGTTCTAACAATTGACGAGAAGTGTGGTAGAAAAGTGGATAGACCAACTCTGTTTTTTATGCCTTACGCGGTGAATCAACTCTATGTGCACTTGTTGCAGGCGAATTGGTGCCCTTCTCGCATCAACAATGTGATTTTGTTGTCAAACAGATTAAGCACAATTGCAGAACCTTATCGCGAGCATCAAAGACAAGCAAAACGTTTGGGCAGATCCACCATCATTGACCCTTTATACTGTGTATTGGTGGTGCAATATTTGGAGTCTATTCAAAAGTACATCAAAGCCATTCATCTTCCCAATGACTTTGGAAATATACTGGATAATGTATTTTATGACTTTGCTTGGTATTTCTTTGACATTGAAGCTGATGCCAAGTTACCTGGTATTTCTTTGACTTCACAATCAACATACGTACTCATGATATACTTCTTGTTATTACTTGGCTGGATCTTGATAGGGATTCTTTTTTCTTTCTTTTTTGACAGGCAAACCAAGTAAAAAGGAACTGAAGAAGATGCATTTCAAGCCATTAAACTATTTGCATGTCATGAAGTAAGATAAAATCCAATTTTTAGTATTTCTCACATTCATATACATATCATATAAAAAAAAATCTTAGGTTTCTATCATAAAAAAGTGAACCACTGTGCTAGGCTCCTAAGTCCTACCATTGTAGAGTTTGGGAAGGGTCATCCAATTATACAGTCTTCCTCCTATATTTGCAGGGAGGCTATTTCCTTACTCATATCCGCGACCTTGAGATCACAAAGTAGTAACCTTACCATTTTAATGTTTCTAGCATACTGATTGAATTTGTATTGTCTAGACATGTAGAGAACTGGCTATGTACTGGTGACGATGGCAAGTAACCGAACCAGAAGGATTGGCCAAGCATACAAACACCTGGCACCATCCGAATGCCCTGTAGGCATCGCCGTTTTACTCCTCCTCCTTGTCCAGGTATGATCCAGCTAAAGGTCAGTGGGAAAGGCTATGCTGAAAGCAGCCCTGCAGGTTTTGGGGGAATCATTCACAACTCTGAGAAAAGGCCTCTTGTAACATACAGTGGACCATTTGGGGAAGCAGACACATATATTGCCAATGTGGAAGCACTGAGGTATGGACTTGAATGCTTGAAAAGATCCTTACCTATGCCTTGTGTTAAACTATTGTTTGTGTATAGTGATAACCTAAGTGTGATGAGATGGGCAAATGGTCTTCCTGAGCCACCTGCAAGAGTCAGAGAAGGTTTGGCTGAGATCTTCAAACTTATGGAAGAAATCCCATTACCTGTGGCATTGTCTCACATATACGAGGAAGCGAATACAGAAGCAATTAACTTGGCAAACAAGGGAGCCAAGGATGATGATCTTTGTGAATGGTTTTCAAAATCATAGAGGGAATATGGGTTATGGTTATATACTCATATCTAGAGTTACCTTGTTCTTGAGGTGTTTTTAAGTTTCTGAATCTTTTGCACTTGTGCACTTAAGTAAATTTTGGCATTTCTCAAGATTACGTCTTCTGGATTCCAATTATGTGTACACATTATGACAGTTACTATATATATCTGCATATTGCTATGTCCTCTGGTGTAGTCTATGTTTTGTCATTTATCTGATATGCCATTAGGCCTAGCTAGTTTGTTTTGGGCTGAGGTGAGCCCAGTACTGTCTTTCTCAATAGCCCATTAGCCCAATTCATAAAATATTGTATTGCATGGCTGTTTTAAAGAGAATTACTACATATATAGTTATGTAGCCTTCTTTCTGATCCTAGCTTTTTGTCTCTTGTGGTTGGGGCCTGGGGGAGATCAGTGACCTGTTATTTTGCTCTCTCAATAAACAAAACTGTATTTTAACTAAATTAGCTACTAAAATTATAAAAAAACAATATAGTTTTTTATATGTCAATTGTGACATTACTATCTTCTTTTTTGGTGCATAATTGAAAACAAATAGTAAAATGAGATTAAAGAAAGAGAGGACAAAGTTGGGAAGCAACCCACAAGTTCACCACTCAATTACCACAACACCACCACCACCATCATCATCCTTGTCAGCTTAAGTTGCCTAATTATTGAACTCAATTATAGTAATAAAAAAAGTCAGTCCTAAGTATCCTCTTAACTTTCATCACACTCACACCAAACTGTTAACACATGTAACATGTAAGAATTAATAATAATAATGAAAACTGATAGAATAATAGTATTAGGTTAACATGCACACACCATAATTGGGAATTGGGAGCTTGACAATGGAAAGATACCAGAAATGAATGATCTCTCCTTGGTAGTGGTTCCAACAAGGATGAAAAGATGGGTTTTTTTTGGTGGTAGGAATGAGTGTAAGTATGGAGAGTGAGAGAGCATTTTCTTAGGTTTTGTGTCCTGCAACCCACCAATATTAGCTTTCTCTAAAAAGGACTGCAAGGACTTAAGATGTTGCTATAGACTCTCTGTCCTTATTTCATCTTCAAGTCTTTTTCTCATTATAATTATCCCACTATATACATATCCACGAAGAACAACGAGTCTCGGTCAAAAAATTATTAGCGGAAACTTAGTAAATTGTGAGACGAACTCTTCGGCTGAGATTTCGTTTCCCATATCTGTTTGAGTCTTATTGCTATTATTATCATGCTATGCCTCTTTTGACAAAATTTGATGTTGTTGTATATAAAATTAGAATCATACTTGGTTTATACTCTAACAAATGATATAGAAGAAAAGAGAACTTACCTCAAATATTGCACCTGTTGTTTTTTTTAGTGGGGGCTTTGATAATGGAGATGTACGTCATGTCATATTTGCACATGATGTGCTCCATCTATACATCTTGATGAGGAGGATTTAAAGGGTCCGTATCTAACTCCAATATTTGGCCAAAATGGCCTACTAATTGTGAGGAATAGTAGTGAGAAAGATTGGTGATCATTCATATTTTCTTAAATCATTTATATATATATATATATATATATAAGAAGCTCAAGTTGATCCATTATGTGAGAGGAACAATTTGAATTTGACACTTTGGTTTACCCTCTTAGTAATTGGATGATGTTGCCTTGGCCTAATCCATATTACAAGTCAATTCTCATCCTAATTCCTATCTTTAGAATTGAACCTAAAAATCCTTTTCTTTTCTTATATATAGTGGAGGAAGATATGCATACCAATCAGTGAGTTAGTGGCTTATAATTTGCCTATTGGATTTGAGTTTAGCTTCAAACTTAAATTAGTGTTCTACCAAATAAGGTATGTGAAAAAACCAATGTCAAAACATTGGCATTGCCTCTTTATGAGTGCTTCTACACAAGTGGGATAAATTGTCTATTACTTTTTTGTCCGCTTGTGTAGGATATTTGATATTGGTCATCGCATTAAATGTTGTTTAATTTAAAAAAGTTGTGTATGGTCACACCAGTAACAAAACCCTTTTAAATCTCAAGTTAAATATTCTCTCATGAATTGAATATAATTATCTTTTAACATTGTTGGTTGAGTTATAGGATAAGTATTATTAATAGTGTAAATGTTTTAAAACTATTCCATTTCTCACAATTTGTCCATAGAAGTCTCTTGAATGCTCTAGTAAGAGAAGTCTTATTTTTCAATCTATAGTGATAAATTGTTTTTTACTCGTAAGTAATTTATGTTTCAACATTTAAAACTAAATAACTATTCGTGAAAAAGACACAAGTATTTAGAATTAATTATACATTCTAGTCGTCTAAATGAACAAACAAATAAATTGAGCACCTATTGTAGGAAAATTATCTTTGTCGACATGTTAGATTTACATGATTTGATCCCACTACAAATACAAATGGAAGAAACAATAAAGATCAAGAAATTTAAGATCACTAATATCTATCAATAATTTTAAGTATATAGTCACATTTAATTTTACAATTTCAAAATCAATTTAATTTCAATATAAATTTAGTGCTTAATTTATATTGCTTCAATCCCTCGATAATGTCGTCATCTCCAATCCACCACCATCATCTCAAAAACCCATACAAGTGTTGCGTTGCATATGCTCATTATTTTTAAATTAATGTATGCTTTCCCTTTCATTTTCTTTTCTTTTCTTTTCTTTTCTAACAAACAAACAAAGTAATAAATAAAATAATTAGTTAGTAGTAAAATAATAATTAATAAATAAATAAGTGGGTCCAAAAAAATCAGTTGAACTCTCCCCTCCTAAGAAACAGTTGATTGCAAATTCATGTGGGTTGTATAGATCTCAATTTGTCCCTAATGCAATACATTACACCCATTGTTTACTCTACCTCTTCCTCTTGGGGACCTGCCCACACCCACACCCACACCCATACACATATTCTTTACATTTTATTATATATATTTACATCTTAATTATAATTATTGTAGCTGCTCAAACATATAAAAATTGAATAATTTCGATCTCTTATAAAACTTGTTCTAATAATCATTTTCACATCTTAATTAACTAGAAGTCTATTTTACTACACTTCAGATAAATAATATTATACTTCATCTGTTTTAAAATAAATACCACATTTTTCTTGTATTTGTGTCACATTGAAAAGAAAAATATATGGTAACTATAATTGAGCAAGAATTACCCTATTAATTCGGATTTTTTCCAAAAACAAAAAACTTAAATAATGGACTATAAATGTAGGCACCATATATAACAAAAGAGTGGACCCAAAGTGTGATTTTATCTATACAAATATGTTCCATGACCAAACTTAATATTCATTGCTGACACGTGTATATTACCCAAATTGATGATATAAGCATGAAGTGTGATGATGACCCACAACACAAGCAACAACTCTCTCTCTTTTTTTAAAATATAAGAATAAATATATAAAAAAAACTACTAATTAATGAGTAAAATATAGATATAAATATTACAAAACATATAGTATACAAAACTGAAGGCTCAGCTCAGCTCCCTCCAGCACTAACAGATCCCGTTATTTGGAATTATATGTATCTACCGTTCCGTTATTAGCCGCCGCCG
>JAYMTA010006708.1:0-10165 GCA_036897625.1 Pelargonium cotyledonis
TCACCTTGTGCTCACTTTATTACTCGGCATTATTTTGGTACACTTGCCAAAACCGTGTCACCTATATTCCTGGGGGAAGCGAAGAGATTCAGGCTTCCCACCACTAAAACGGCTCCCGCAACATTCCAATGGCCTCCATTGAGAACAGCCGAGGCATTTCTATGGTTGGAGAATAGAAACAGATACTTTCTATCCTCAATATTCTGGACTTCAAAGGAGCCAAGAGAGAGACCAGAGGCCATGAAGAAGATAGCTTAACATGGCAGAGGAAAAGTTCCTCTTGTCGACTAGGATGGCTATGAGGGTGCATTGCAAATTTGTTGAGTTAGAGCTTGCAATGACGGGTGTGCACGAAATTTCCACACTGTATTTACCGACGAAGGGGGATGGAAGTTCCATAACTTTCTGGAAAGTAGGTTACAGAGAGGAGAAATAAACCGAGAAGACAGAGGAGGGTAAGGTTTTGGGAGGATGATGAGGCTAAGGATGAAGGAGGGCTTTAAGATATGAACTGAGTGGGGGAAACAATGATTAAAACTCTTGGGAAATATGAAAAACACAGAATGAAAGGTGGGGAGTTTGGGTAGCCAAACCGGCACCCTATGATCAGGGAAGGAAACTTAAGACAATGGTGCAATTTTAATCAATTAACACATAAATGATAGGACAACTACCCTATAATTACCGTTGGAGGAATGGGATGATTACTCTTGGGAAGGAAAAGAAATGTAGATCGGCGGCGAAGTGATTGGGCTGCATGACAAGACAGGTTGATGGGTTGAGGGAAGAAGAACACTGTTACATGCAACCTTGACATGCACAACACTGTTCACTATACTATCCAAGTTGAGAGAGCTCCTAGTTGGAGACAAAATAGATTTCAGAGAAGAGGTTAAGCCAATGTGAGCTTACTCTATTTTCACACATTCTTTTGAAATTAAACTAAAAGTCAAAATAAACATTACTCAAAATCGCATGAAAACCATATAGACCTAATGAAACTATATACATACATAAATTTCACATGAGAGCATACCATATTTCCTCAATATGTGCATGATTTAACTTAGGGCATTAATATAATGAGGTTTGCGATATTAATAGTCCATCTCTCTAGGAATTGTGAAATCTATCATTCTTACCCTTAATAAAATAGTTTCAAACCTAGCTATGTTAATTTGCACTTTATATATTTATAGAAAATATTATATATATTAAGATATGGGAGGGTACTAAAACTTGGGTAACTACGAAGAACTTGTGGCCGACGATGCTTGGCTGATGACATTGAAACCACATAGCGGACGACGTTGCCAGAAACGACAAATATTAAAATACAATTATCTTTCACATTCCACATCGTCGATTTTGTAATCTCATGTACGCTGAATACAAGATACTTAATTTCATCACATTAAATTATAATATATATCAATCACAATATTAACACATTAAAAATAAATAGAATATTCAAGCATCAGTTTTTTTATCCATCTATTGAGCAACAAAATTCCACCGAATTTAATGTGAGTTAAATCTGTGACGTAGTTTTAGTTATGAATTAGTCCACATTAGTTCTAAATCAATGACATTCAATTTTTTTTTCACAACAATGTCGCATCATCCTCAAGCGTGTCGCCACAACATAAGCCGCCAACAAAGTTGGAGTCTTCAATTAAATGGTCAACAAAGTTGGCGAAGCATTTCGTTACACCAATTCTTCTCTTTTTCGTTCCTCGCGATGGCAAGATGCACAGACTCATAAACCTAAAATTCAAAACACTAACATACCAAGCACATCAAATCTTGCAAACATAAACCATAAATCACATAATGCACCAAAAAATGACTAAATTCATGAGAATCCATACAAAATTATTAGGAAGGATTCGATAACTCGTATAAAATTTGATATATCAAAATTCTTCAAACTCAAGTTAGAGCGCATTCCCGTAACGAAAAAATTAACTAATGACATTCGTGATTTTTTTTCGTTCCCTAAACCCTTTATTTCCAAGAAGGTATTATCATAATTAGTTGAATCTATTGAATATCTAATGAAAACTTTAAATTCGAATAAGATATGGCTCACGACTGACTTGAATAAACTGAGGCTCCAATGCTCCATTCATCAATGACAATTCAAACTTTACTGTGTCACCTCTGCTCCTTATTTATTACTAGTTGTGACACTGTCCAATTTATTTTGTTTTTTCAGGTTGCTTTGTCATGTTCCCCAAGTGCCATAGATTCTTCGATTCTTCAATTTTCCTTTACCAAATTTGAATATCTCTTCCATTTTAGAAATGGGTTCTTTTTTTTTCTGGTTTTGATTTTTAGCTCTTTGGTTTTCTCAGGGTTTGTTTCTCATGGAAAAGGAGATAAAAATTGCAGCTTTTTAGATGGGTAATGGAGGGTTGTGAAGCTTTTTGGCCTCAGAACATTTGGGGATAAGCTAGAGGAAGAAGAAGAACATGCCAACAGTGTGGTTCTCTCTGAAAAGGTCTCTACAGTGCAAATCAGAGCCATCAGAGGTGCATGACCCAAATACCAGGAAGCACTTGAGCACAATCTTGACCAGAAAGGCAGGGAGGTCAGGTTGTTCAAGGTCTATAGCAAATCTCAAAGATGTGATCCATGGAGGAAGCAAGAGACACTTGGAGAAGCCACCAAGTTGCAGCCCAAGATCAATTGGGAGCAGTGAGTTTCTAAACCCAATAACCCATGAAGTCATTTTGAGTAATTCAAGGTGTGAGCTCAAAATCAGTGGCTTTGGTGGGTCTTTACAAGATGGGTTTGGTGTTGGTGGTGGCTCAACTTTTGTGGGTACGTTGAGGCCTGGGACACCAGGCCCTGGAGGCAACCCTACAATGCACTACTTCAACCCTTCATTTATGACATCATCATCACCTCCTAGAAGAAGGTCTCATTTCCTTTTATCAGACAAAGATGGCTCTACTTTGGGTGGTGGTGGAGGTGGTGGTGGTGGTGGTGGCAATAGGGCTTCTTTTGAGACAGATTCAAATGGGTCTTGTAGTGTCACATGTCATAAATGTGGAGAGCAGTTCACAAAATGGGAGGCAGCTGAAGCTCACCATCTCTCCAAGCATGCTGGTTTGAAACTAATCAACACCTTATTGATTGCTATTTTTTGTGCTCATTTACTGTTTTTCATTGAAACTTTGGGGAATTTGAGGATGCTTTTGCTAATTCATCCATGTCTTTAAAGTTATAGGAATTGATGAGTACTTTTGGATTATACTTTTTTACCTTTTTGGTTGCCAACTTCCATAACTTTATTTGATGGTGGATTCTTGATTATTTTCCCCAAAATAACATTTAAGAAGATGATTCATTTGCCCAAATTTTTGTTCTTGCTAATTCATGGTGTGAGGTTGTAAATTTGGTTAATTAATTGGTTGTTCTTCAATATCTATGGTCTCTCTGGTGATTTTACATTGAAAGAAAGTAGCTTTTCCACCATTTGTTGTGAGCTTCAATGACTTTACTTGATGGTGGATTCTTGATTATCTTGCAATGAGTTCTTCCCAAAAACCATGTCACAAAATGATAAAAGGAGGCTCCCACCAATGTGTGGGTTCTATGTGTGAAGGGTCATTGTTCTAAGCAACCTTCCTTTGGTATATAGATAAATCCAAATATAAATTTGGTTGTTCTTGACAAACTATTGTCTCATTGGTACTCTTACATTGAAAGATAGTAACTTTTCTACCTTCTGTTGTCAACTTCCATGATATGACATGGTGGATTCTTCCCTAGCAACAAGTTTTTTTTCCCCAAAAAAAAAAAAATCATTTCACAAGATGCGAAAATGAAGCCCATTGGACGAAGCTTTCGCCATTGTGGGATATGTGGAGAGCCATTTTTATACGCAACTTTACCTATAGTAGATATATCTAAATCTTTGCTCTTGCTATGAAGATTGATCCAAATGTTTGTTCTTGCTTAATCAAGATAGGAGATTGTTAATGTGTTTGTTCGTAAATATCTTTGGTCTCTCTGACTCTTATATGATCTTGTTATGCCAGTTACTGAGCTCGTTGAAGGTGACTCTTCAAGAAAGATTGTTGAAATCATATGCCGGACAAGCTGGTTGAAGTCTGAAAACCAATGTGGCCGGATCGAGAGGGTCTTGAAAGTGCACAACATGCAAAAAACTCTAGCGAGATTCGAGGAGTATAGGGAGATGGTGAAGATCAAAGCCAGCAAGCTTCCGAAGAAGCACCCTCGGTGCATTGCAGATGGGAACGAGCTGTTGCGATTCTATGGTACAACTGTGGCATGCTCTCTTGGCCTAAATGGGAGCTCAAGCCTTTGTGTATCAGATAGATGTTGTGTGTGTAAAATTATACGAAACGGGTTCTCTACGAAGAAGGAGCTCAAGGAAGGTATAGGAATTTTCACAACTTCCACAAGTGGTAGAGCTTTTGAATCCATTGAAGTTGTGGAAGAAGATCCATCTGTTAGGAAGGCATTGATGGTGTGCAGAGTGATTGCTGGGAGGGTTCACAGGCCACTTGAGAACATCCAGGAAATGGCAGGCCAAACCGGGTTCGATTCCTTGGCTGGAAAAGTGGGTCTTTACTCTAACATTGAGGAGCTTTACTTGCTCAACCCTAGAGCTCTCCTTCCTTGCTTTGTAGTAATATGCAAACCCTGAAAATACAAACATGAATTGGTTTTTGAATCATAGTTGTGGTCTTCCCTTTACACTTCTAGTTGTTAATCATTTTGTGAATCTATCAACATTGTGTTTCAATGTGTTGGTAAATTTGCGTATGTCCAAGAAACTGTATTGCTTTGCCTCCACTTCTATTGAGGCTATGTATAATATAACGTCAGTACACGAGACTTTCACTGTTTAATTGTTTAAATGACTTTGGAATGAGACGCTCGACCGCTCATTGAGTTAATAACACCTAACCACCCTGATGTTTTGGACATGTGAGCAGATAGGGTCATATGCATTAAAACACAACAGACAAAACCAAAACCAGTTGCTTAGACAATCAAATTAGCAATCTTCTTGCACTTCTTGCAGACAAAACTAGAAAATAGCTGAGTATTGATTAAGTAGAATCCAAACTCAGATTCCATTTAAGTTCACATTGAAGGTCTATACCTATTACTTGACATTAGTGGAGACAAATTGTTTTAAGTGAAGAAACTTGCAAGCATGTTCATGTTCTTTAATTGTAGTGTAGGTGTTTAGTTGTAGTTGCTCTTGCTTGCACACTAATGAAAATGTCCATTTGCAGTACTCAGATACAGATGGGAAACAAAGATTTGAGACCAAAGGACAAACATCATGAAAGTTTAGGTGTCTTGTCTTGTCTCTTTACACTGCACCCTTATTTGAGTACTGTAATGGTAAATTTTGTTGTTTCTTTATGAATTGCAAAATAAGAACAGTAGAAATAGTCGATGATATATAAATATTTTAGATTCTACGAAATGATCGGGTCAACACACAAATATAATTTACAATTAAAATGGATTATGAATAAACAAAAGGAGTAGTTTTTGCTCTTAAAACTCATTTTCAAGTATGACGTCCAGTTACGTTGTATTAACACTCATATAATCATAACTTTATATTATTCCGTTATAAAAAAGTAGTTACATCTCTTATCAACCAGTCAAATTGTGACACTTCTACTATAAATCTCATTGGTGAAAAGTTCAAATCAGGTTTCTCTCTCGAATCTTTAAACTTTTACATAACGTTACATGTTGATTACTATAGTAAAAATTTTACTCTCATACTAGAGACGAATTACAGTGATACACATTGTTCTTCGCCTAAAACGTGTTCTTTTTTAATTTGTTTATTCTCTTGGTGTAGCCTTAACATGATCAAAGGATAAGATTTTAGGGACCCATTTATATTTTTTCCATGTGTCACACTTCTATTGGCCCTTTGTAAGGATAGTATAGGTTTAGGGTTTATGTACTTTGGTTTTGAGTTTTGACCAACCAACAATTTCATTTACTCTATCAGCCCCACAACTCTTCTGTGTAGCTTTTAAGTCTCTAGCACATGCACCTCATAAATAGATGGGAAATTCAATTGAAATCCCATTCAATTGACTGGATTCATCATTTCAATTCATAGTGATAAATATCTGAAAGGGGGTTGCTTGGGAGTGGATGATTATAAAAAGAAAGAAGATAACACATTAAATGTAACTTTAAAATTAGGATCAATCGACGGTGATCAGTCTGCTTATTTATACCTTTTTCTTAATAAATAATGATAATTTTATGAATTTTTACTAACTTCGACAAATGGTGAATTAAATTTTGAACAACTATTTTAACGAAACAATAGTGTAAAGAATGCAAAATAATATCAAACTCATGAAGAGAATTGAACGGTTAACTCGATAGGATCGGGTAAAACCGATCAAACCGGTTCTAAGCATCATTAAGTTGGAACATTGATTTAGACCCTTCATCTGATGTACCAGCCAGTGGGTGAAAGAGTACACAGACAGGCTATTGTGGTCAAGTTCCTGACAGCCAATAATGAACCATAAATTTGCATTCAAGTACCACCTAGGGTTTGATGCAAAAAGTAAAGAGAGTACACCAGATAAGCCTCCATTTATCCAATCTAAACTTCACATTTGACCTATAATCTTCAATCTTGCACTCCATTTTCTACTATTTCTTTTGCAGTTCCAAGAGCAAAATCTTGATACCAGAGCACCAGATGGGCCTTTCATCAAGAACTTGCATAAGACACGTGACTTTGGCAGTCAGGATGGACAGATTCAGAGTTTTTGTTTTGTGGAGATTAACTCTCTTTTTTTGCGTTAAAGATCTTACTGTTTTTGAAGAAAATGTAATTCTCAAGTTTTGTAATAACTAACAAATTTAATGTTATTAACTTTTTTTTTTTTTTGAAATGTAATGTTACCCACTTATAGAAAGGATATTGCTAGTATTCTATACATAACTAGCTTCTAAAAAAAAGTGCACTTGTTTCAAGACAAAATAAACAAACATGATTCTCAGTACGTGTCTTCTATCGTGGAATATCAAGGGTCGTTCGACGCTTCATAAGAGACACTCCCTTCGGCCTCTCATTAGGAATCATAGGCCTAGTGTAGTTTTTATTCATGAAAGTAAACCTCATCACTTCAATTCCTCCTTTTGATTATTGGTGTAACAACCTGTCTTACTTGTTGCGATGACCTTTTGATTATTGGTGTAACAACCTGTCTTACTTGTTGCGATGACCTTGTTCTTTCCCTGGGGAACTTTATATCTTTATTCACCCATCTCGAATTTTTTAATAAAAGTATTAATCGCTTATAAAAATAAGACATTCATCTTGAAATTGGGAGAAATTATATATTAATACAACAGAAGTTGCAAGAAAAACTTTTCTTTTTCTTCATTCATTTCTGAAAATGTACATATGAAAAAAATGGGCTATGTCACTTAAACAGAAAAAGAACTGGTACTTTACAATGAAATTACAAGGGAAAATGAGCTTATATCATAACTAAAGCAAGATCAGCTTCCCTTGTAGCTTTGTCTTAAAAAATAACTGCAATTTTCTAGCAAACCGAAACCCAAAAAGAGATGATGAAATAGAGAAGTCGCCTAGATTTCAATATTGTCAATTGCACTGTCCATGGATTCACCTCTCCTGTGGACATCAGTAACTGATATCCGCGATTCCAGCTGGTCCATATCAACCGAAACCTCGTCTGCAGTAGACAGTGAGTTCTTGTGATGACGCTTCTTGCCATGTCTTGATTTATTAAGAATCCGCGAGAGCACTTGCACAATGTCCCTCATGGGAGGTCGTTTTCTTGAGGAACGGTTGATGCATTTGTACGCAAGAGCTGCAAGATCATTCAGTTCTTGCATGTCGAATTTCCCATCAAGTCGGGAATCCACAATTTCTTCCCATCCATCTTTTCCCTCATTGTCCATTGCTGCCTATAAACATAATACAATAACATTAAACATTTTCATTCAATCTAGTATTTTATCGCATACATTTTAAGTAGAGATCGAGTCAAAGAGCCTAATATAACACAATAAGGCATCTGCTCCTTTTACGGGTATTAAAAAACAGAGCAGCCCAGTGACCTCAAGATTATAAAACAATCTTAATGTTGTACTAACACTATCATAACACTAATTCTCAAGGAATCTCGAAATCATAATATTCTTACATTCTTCTTAAGGTTTAGTGTCTTTTATTGGCAATATCACTGTCTCCAAGGCTCAAACTCAGAGACTTTACTAAAGGAAACTGAAAACCAAGCTTTTAACCACTTTCACCCCCTATGCATTAGTAAAGTTTCGTGTTATTAGTTAGCCACCAAAGCAGAATAGTACAATAATTGGTGTTGAGATGAGTTACAATTCTAGAACCAGAACAGCAACATGAGAAAAACGGCGCAAACAAAAAGCACATGACAAAATTATTTCCATAGCAGCTAATTTAGAGCGAGAGAGAGAGATCTTACAAGCTCAATTAACTCCGTCAGACCCTGTTGAGGATTTTTGCCGGCTATGAGTTCGAAAAGCAACACTCCATAGCTGTAAACATCACTTTTCTTTGTGAATGTCCTTGTAGATATATACTCAGGATCAAGATATCCAAAAGTTCCACGAACATTAGCAGCATGTTTGTTAACCATCTCTTCTCTAGAAAGTCCAAAATCAGCTACCTACTTGAACCAACATACGCAAGTAGAAGAACATAAGAACTTGATGGAAGTACAGAACATGCTTCTGATTTCAGCAAATATACAATCTGTTAAATTCAATCATTTTCATACCGGGCTACACGTTTAAGACACGGGCTTACCACACTAAATGGTCAATCAGTCAACCTTGCTAGTATGGTCTGGCTCGCACCTTTATATTCTCTCTCACATGCAAGCACCACATTTTTCTTTTATTGTGGGCTTGACATGTGCACAATTAGGGGTCTTTCAAACACCCCCTCTTCACATGTAGGTGTTTTCCTTGTACATGTGGCCGGAGGCCACAGGGATGTTACCAAATTTGGCCCATATCAAAACATTATCTGATACCATATTAAGGACCGACTCAACTTAGAGTTATAGTTGAAAGCTCAACTTTAATTTTATACTAATATGTAAAAGATTAACTCAAGAACAAAGTCCTGAATCTTGTTTATTGTTATATTGGAGGTACAAGTGAAGATCAACAAAAGAGGCTTACCCTGGCTTTCATGTCCTGATCCAACAAGATATTGGAAGACTTGATATCTCGGTGTATTACTGGAGGAACTGCCTGGATGTATGATATCAATAAAATATTAAGCATGAAATGAAAAATAAAATGTGTAAACAAGCATGGCAAAAAGAGAGAGGTTTGGATGGTAGACATAAGATGAAAGCATACCCCGTCGTGAAGGTACTCCAAGCCCCTTGCTACGTCTAGAGCTATATTAAGTCTCAAATCCCAGTTTAATGGTTCGTTCTTTTCATCTGCAATAACAAAGTGTGTTATAAGTCAATAAAATTACAGCAATTAATTAGAATATCAAAATACACCCAGTATCTATGTTCTATCTTGAGCCACAGTATTATCGTTCTTTGACCAAGCCGAATCCCTGTAATATGAGTTTTACTAGCAAGGCTGAGTCGAACTCCTCCGTCTAGTCATAAAAAAAGAGGCAATATTATATACAGTTGATTTGACTATTTTTCTGAGTCAAGTCAAGGGTCTTGTACGTCGTCGTATGCTCTTCTTATCCAAGTGTTAGGGTTTCTGACTAAGTCCAAATTAGGTCTTTTTTTCCCCAAATGTTAGGGATTTTGACTAAGTCAAAATTAGGTCTTCAATGTGAGGTGGTAGCAGTGATCCACGTCCGGTCAGTGACTGTGGGCCTGTGCAGGTAATGCACCGTTAAGTGATCCCCCAGATGTGTGTCCGAGGAAACGCCTCCGGCGTGAGAATAAGTCTCCACACAAACAGCAAAATATGTAAAGACTGAGAATCAAATCTCTGAATATCGTTCTTGAGATGAAACATATTCGAAGATTACGGTAAACACACGAAGAACGTTTGAGAGCGTTTTCGGGTTCTTACCAATGTATTCAAAGAGTGAATTGACCGAACCTGATAATGTGGACTTGAGTCTCCT
>JAYMTA010006709.1:0-10165 GCA_036897625.1 Pelargonium cotyledonis
GATTCGAGCCCCCGCCGCCGTCGAAGGCGGCGATTGAGTCCATTCCCACGGTGGCGATTTTGGAGGATCATGTAGCTGTCGAGTCACACTGTGCTGTGTGCAAAGATGCTTTCAATTTGGGATCTGAAGCTCGCGAAATGCCTTGTAAGCATCTATACCATCAAGATTGTATACTCCCATGGCTCACTATTCGCAATTCTTGCCCTCTGTGCCGCCATGAATTGCCCCCAGATGGTGGCGCCACCACCTCAGAAGAGTCTCAACCGACGGAAAGTGAGCAATCTTTGACTGAGGAAGAAACTGTGGGGCTGACAATTTGGAGGCTTCCTGGTGGTGGGTTTGCTGTTGGGAGGTTTGCTGGGGGAAGAAGAGGCGGCGAGCAAGAGCCCCCTGTTGTTTACACTGAGATGGATGGTGGGTTCAACAATGAAGGAACGTCAAGGAGGATCTCATTGGCCTCAAGAAGGAACAGAGGAAGGAACAATGTTGGGTTTATTAGGATGTTACTGAATATGATCAGTTGCTTCAGGGGCGCGCGGCCTTCTGCTTCAAGCTCAATTTCAGACTCTCGGAGACCAATTAGGTCCAGATCACTGTCTCTTTTCAATGAATCCTCGTCAAGGAGGCGAAGGGCTCGGCATATGGAGGTTAATAGTGGAATGAGAAGATGGTGATGATTGTTAGTTCCTGTAAATATTAAGATAAAAGATAATTCTCTAAATTCACAATCTATTACGGATGGAAGGTTTTGGGAATGGAATGCCTTGGTCGAAGATGAAGCGGCAATAAGTAGTAATCTTTCTTGCAAGCAAGAGAAGCTGATCTGATTGATAACCTCAAAGAGAGAAACTATGGAGCTAGGACTGGCTATTGCACGTAACAAGGTACATGGACTCGTGTACCATAATGCCTTCTCTAATTTAATGGATATAACTGCAGTTTCTGCACTCTTTTAATTTATCTAAAAGTATTTTCTATTTGTAATTGATAGCCAATTAAAGAATCTGTTATTATTGCTATTATTTTCTTGTCTCTTGACCAATTTGTTCCCAAGTATGCCTTAAGTTCTATTTTGCTGTTGAAACATTCTTGCAATATTGCATCATGCTATACCTTTGGGTGTGATGAGTTAGGCAAAGAGAATTCCCACTCCCTTTTCATTTCTAATTTGGTTGGTTGATATGAGAATATCTCCTCGCCCCTTATTAGTATTGAGTATGGAAATTCCTTAGAATCAATACCAAGTAGTATGGAAATTTAAAATGTCGAGTTTATTGATGGTCCTATTGTATAAGAATCTCCTGGGGTGCGTCCAGGGCTATACAAGAGGTAGTCCTATGCTTATTTTGTGGTGCATTTTCACTTCTCTTCTACACCAGGAGGAGGTGTTAAAGATGTGGTAAATGAGTGCTAAATTGGATAACTACTTAATGGTGATGAAGTGCACTTTACGAAAAAAATTTGCAATGACCTTGCAAGACTATTACCATTAGGCCTTGATATTGACAAGATATTCATGCTAAGATTTGGTTAGTTCTTGTGGAAGGTAATGTTGTTCTGCTGTTATTGAGTGAGTGATTGAACGAGAACAGACAATAAAGGAATCACTACATAAGAAATAGGATTCATCGGCCAGGTTTGGGTGGTGGGTGGCGCCTGAGGTGCCTTATTAGAGGCAGTAGGAATTTTATATTTTGTGACTGGCCTAGTTGGCTAGAAATGGAATGACATATTGTTAGGAAGGGAACTTGACAGGGTATCAGGGATTCATTGTAGTCTTCTGGTGTGGATTATTAAGAGATTTTTGTTTTGTTGCAAGTAGTTATTTAAATTATGCCTACATTTAAAGATGCGATGCTGCTCTTTACAGTCTGGATTCGCATAGTGGCAAATGAGTGCATATTATAGAAATGCACAAGTAGTCAATAGATGATGTTATTAATAGATGCACATGCATGCGGGTTGTATTCCCTGGTTTTGGGGTATATATTTTAATCTCATGTCCCATTATTTATTCATGCTGAGAGCATGAAAAATATCTGGAGAGGACATGGTTATGTGGGATTTGATTCTCTTATGAACAGAATTATATTAGAGACCATTTTGTGACGGATCGGATTTAGTTTTGGATCCCCTTAGGTGTATGTGTTTAAACGCATGTTAAATGATATGCGATGGTTTCAACCTGCGACGTGTTCATGGTTAGTCTAAAACATTTCACTTGTTCTGTTAGTCTAGTTTGTTAATTTTCTTATAACATGATCACTCCCACTATAAACTCATAATTTTGCACATAAATTTGGACAATCACTTAGACTTTTCCTCTAGTTTTGCATGATTGTTAAAAATCTTAGTTTTTCTTTCTACGAGGCATCCTGAAACTGTCATGCCCATGTAAAAGGCTTCCACAACCTATTATTATTGTTTAAAGTAGCAAGAACCTTGAAACAGAGTGAAATTGATTTAGCTATTTGTAGAAAGTGTACAGAGATGCCGATTTGCTATGGTCATATATCATAGTTTGCCCGAGTCGAATTGAAAATCAACCATGTTATACGTATAGGTGATGATCATTTAATCATAAGGCTAATCTAAACTATTATTAGATGGTTCTATATTTTAGTAGTACATCTAGAGCTGAATCTAATTGAGAGCCCTATTATGAATCGCCTATTCTGAGCATGAGCAACGACCCCTATTATGAATCGCCTATTCTGAGCATGAGCAACGACCCCTCGTGAATACAATACTTGTTGTTGGTCATGTTTCATGTCGTTAACCTCAGCAAACCGAGTCAGTTTCATGTTATCAGGACCAACATCATCGAACTTATTTTTGTCCATCTTCATTGTCTCTAAGATCTGTCGCTTCAGCTCGAGAACTGTATCGGTCTCTTTAACCTGATAAGCTTGAATGCGCCTCGTTTCTTTTCCCACAACGTTAACTGTGAATACTGTGTTGCGAGATAGAGGCTTCACGACAAGTCGCACAACATTTTCTTCTGGTAGTTTGGTGAAATCATAGTAGTGACCTACGGTTTTGGAATCTTTCATCTGATCCACAGATGGGCTGTACAGTTTTTGTCTTGCTACTTCGATACCGAGTTGGGTCTCGATCTTTTTCTTGAGTTGAAGAATGGTCTCGTTGCTTGGCATTGTCATAAAACGATCTACTTCGCCAGATTTGATAGTCAACAACACAGTGTTAACCATATCTCCAAATATTGAGGAAGATGACATGATAATATTTGTTTTGTAAATTATAATGATCCAAAAGAAGAGAGTTGTTTGTTCAAGACTTTGAAGAGAGAAAAGGAGTTGTGTTCAATTGTTCATAGATACATAATGAGAATTTATTGGGAAGTTCACTATGATAATTAGGGTTTTGGATGTCCCCTTGGAGATGGCGCAATGGTCAAGAATACACATTTCTATGTAAAAAGTCGTGGGTTCAAATTCTATTACGTCGGGTGAGGTGAGATTTAAAAGAGGAGAGGTACCTCCTATTGTATAGCTCAACTAATAATAATATTCAAAAAAAAAAATTAAGGTTTTGTATACATTGGGTCTTACAAATAGACTTACCAATTTGGGCCCGGGCCTAATGTGGGTCGGGCCAAAAACTCATGTCCATGTATTTTGCAACTTTTTATTAATTCTAACATTTTTCACCAAATAATACGACCTGACAATAAGTTATTGTATGAAAGCATGAGCTCTTGTTTTGATAACAAATTAAATCTCCATGTAAATAAATGGGAGCAAGCTAATTTACTACACCAACATCCGCTCTTTGATAGATATTTTCTTATTTTCAAGCATTCAAATTCCATAAGAAATATAATATTTTTGAGAAAATATTATTTGTGCCCACTCTTCTCTGATACAGAGTGATAAACAACAATATGGCTTCTTATAAGTTGGGATGTATCATCATCTATCACATACATACAGCCTGTTTTTCTTCTGAAAATAAGAAATATAATAGGACCTCTTTTCATTTGGCTTTGCCCTTTCCCTTTCCCTGAACTTTCTTGGATCCTAGTTTGGCTTGAATCCGGGCGGCAGCAGCAGCTTTGGCTTCTTCTCTTTTCTTCTTCTCTTCCACTTTAGTTGCAGCAGCTATCTCTCTCTGCTTCTTCAGCTCTCTGGTTTTCATTATTTTAACAAATGATTACAACATCACTTGTGTTTTTTATAAGGAAGATAAAAGTGATATAGAAATATGACTTACTCTAGTCTAGCCCTCTCCTCTGAAGCACTACCAAGGTTCGAGCTTTTCCTGGGTCGACACGCCACTAACTCCACCTCAAATATAAGGGTTGCCCTGCACAGAAACATACTTGCTGTTTATTCAACTCTAAAGAATTTTGTGAAGTTGAAACCATTAAAACCAAAAAAAGATCACAATTGCCCTAGCATACTGCACTAAGCCTCTTTCAAACACCAGACTAAAACCCGCAAAAATATATAGTTTAAAAAAATTAGTGTGGGATGTATTTTTGGACTGGGGGACTCCAGATGCAACACATTTAAAAATCAACTATCAACTCCAACATAGTTCTTTCTCCATCAACATATGAACATATACAATAACAAATGAGGCTTACCCTGGGGGAATATCTGGTGGAGACCCTGCACTGCCATAGGCATATTCTGGCTTGCATGTAATTTTTGCAATCTCACCAACCTGTTTGACCAAATACACTACAGTAAGAGTTTATACAAAATAACTGCTAAATAGCACTATTGAAATTAAGGTAAAATGACCTTCATGGTTCTCAATGCAATGTCCCAAGACTTGATTACAGAGCCCTTTCCAATCTCAAAAGAGAAAACTGTATTATCCTCGTGTGTAGTATCAAAGACTTCACCAGTTTCAGCAAGGACTCCTTCATAATGAACTGCTCAGCATACACAAGATGACGAAATGGTTAATAAAACATGACAAGTGCAAGATTCAGTACTAGAAAGCATCTACAGGTTTCATTGGTTTCACAGATTCATCATAGTTTAAATTGATAAAAGTCTGAGTCTCGGGTAGATAACAAGTTATCGAGCAAAATGGGCCAACAAGGGGATCAGGCAGATAGGCTGCGTACCAAACAAACCTTGTAAAAGAACTGAAGTACGAGAGGAATTGAAGAAAATAAATTTCTACTCCGAATTAAATGGTTACCAAAATATTGTACTTGTAAAGATAAAATAAATCCTATGTCATCAGCGGTTGACAAACAAAGCCCTAATTAATGTGCTTTGTGTCATCAATATACATTTTCTGCACTTCAGTGACGCAATTACCGCACTCAATTAGAGCTCATAACACTATATGCCATATCATGCTTTTGCTGAAAGCAGCGAAAATGTGATTATTGTGATATTAACCAAAGATCTGGCTACGTTTAGACCGCAAAATTGTTGAAAGAATGTTTTGGCAATGGCAATATTATCAAGCTCTTAATATGGTGAAAGCGATGTATCTAAACAAACATGTTTCAAGTCACTCACGAGATCAAACTCCCACACAATATATTTCATCACTACCAGCGTATAAGTGTTGGCCACAAGAGCATACCATCAACAACGGGATTGTCCGTGGTGGGAGCATCTGCATCAGCTTTGGCATGCCTTACGATTGTCTTGATAACACCTCCATCCCCAGTTAAATCAATTTCTTCACTCATTGCTACAAGCTTTCAATAGAATGATAGGGCGTCAGTTAGGAGAATAAGCTAACTAAGTATCTACAAAGATTTACAAACAAATTCTATTCCCGCAAAGCATATCAAAGAACAATAATCACTTCTGAAAACCTCCACTTCCATATGCATTTCTATACACTTGGCTCTATTGATTGGAGATACAATCAACAAAACAAATGCAATATGATATCATCAAATGAGAAAATTCTGAAGATTTCCATAAACAAATTTCTAACCACCACAAAACTAAATAACAATTCCACATCCCACCCTCAACAAGAACATTACTTTCAACAAACCCAATAACCCATATGCTTATACAGAAGCAACAATAATCCGGACCTCAGAAACCCGAATTGAACATCACATACAATCAAAATTTTAAAATTTAAAAGGAAATGCTACTCGTTAGAGGAATCAAATGGAATTCCAACTTCATAACCCCAATTCCAAGCTTCCAAACAGAGACTAAGAACTAAAATGAACCATAGAAGCAATAAATCTACAAATTTCCAGAAAATCTAGGGTTCGACATAAAGAGGAGTGCAGTAGTGAGAAGTGATAACTGACCTGTATTAGCTACAGATCGGAGGAGATCGGAGCAGGTGCAGAAGAGAATCGGAGAAACCGGGTTGATTCGGGAACGAAGATAAGAAATCGTATCGGGTCCAATTGCACTTGATTTCGTTTGCCATAGGCCGTCTCGGAGACCGTCTTTCTCCTGCGTTTCTCTTCGCTGTGAGAATCTTTGGCTGTTTTGTTTGTTAATTCAGTCCCCAATCCCACGCGCATATTTGGCGCGTCCCGTTGTTTTCTTGGGCCAGATATTTTTTGGCAAGAGCAAACCCAAAAGGTTCATGAGGCCCAATCTTAGTGCCTATTATAGCCTTTTCCAAAGCCCAATAGGGAATTATATTTTGGGCCTTTAACATGGTTTTGATTAATCGTTAATAACATGAGCATCTTCTAAGAGAATGTAAAACACAAACAAACAATGTGTTCAAAATTTGGTATGAAGAGGATCATGACCCAATTGATAAGCATACTGATAGTGTGGAAAAAGCTTTTCAGTTCGATCTCCACTAAACACATCAATAAAAAATATTAATTGCGACTAAGCTTCAAATTAAATTGACCGGTGATTTATAATCCAAAAAAATAAGCTTATATGACACATTTTGTTAATTTATAAAATAAAATTTCAAGAAAATTCTAATATTGCACAAACGTTCAGACAAAATTGGAAAGATGGTCGTACCGAAGAGAACCCTCGTGACAATGGGTCCTACAAAACACTATGTGTCTAGGATGGTGCTGACTAGCCAACGGTCCAAAACGACCACGCCTGTCCTTTCTGGCAATTTAATTACTGTATTTTTTTTTTGACAACTAGCTTATGTACAATTTATAAAGAATTATGAAACAATTGACATAACTATTTGGAACTGCGTTTTATGTACTACATGAATTGCATGCGTATTTATGTGATGTGACCATTGACCCGAAAAGCCTATGTCTTGTGGCTATAACAAGATGGTTTTTTGGGCTAAGGTTGGGCTGGGCCTGCTCATGATAGGACCCATTAGTTTGTATATTGGCCCACATTTTTAGTTCTAGTGGGGTTTAGTTTAGGTGCATCATTTGGATCATCAATAATTTAACCTTAAAAATAAATGTTTGTAGTCTATAATATATGAGGTGTTTTCAAATATCTAAAACTTAAAATTTTGCACATACACATTTATCATTTGAAATTATTTAACTTATTTAAAAAAAAATGAATTTTTTTTTAATTTCAAATATGCCTTCCTGAAAAAGCTAAACGAACGCAATAATTACAAATTTATAATACTCAATCTGTCATCAATCCTTAGAATTCAATTAAAAAAATTTAAACGAACGCTGCCTAAGTATTCAAAACCTAATAAATTTAATCATCGTTGACTCTTTGTTGATTTCATTTCAAGGGATTGAGTACATATTTTTTAAACCAATGTGGCAAAAAAAAGTGATTAATCTTCTAGAGAGAAAGAAATCAAAGTGGAAGTTCTAAAATGATTAAAAGTGTTTTCAAAGATACTTTCAATCATGTGATTTATTCTCATGCTTTGATGAGACATCACATACCCAATAGAAGATATTATTTGAGATTTTTGGGATGATTATATATGTTCCCACTCTCTTTCAGTGGACAACTAGACTGACAAAATATTGTTAATCATAAATTGTAATGTCATTTTCATTTTTATGTTTATATTGTTTAAATGTATTTTAAAAGGTTAGTCTCAACATAATTGAGAATATTGCAAGAGCCAACATAAATATTCAAACCTCAATCTTAAAGCCATGATTAGATTTGTTTGATCCATTATAAGGTTCCTAAAAAGAAGAAAAATGAAAGTGAGAAAAGCCAAATTTCTAGGTCTAAGGTTATTGACCACCAACAAAAAGTGAAATAGACAAAAAGAAAATGAAGCTGTAGGTGACCATAAGAATAAAAAGTGATAGAATTGAACTTTATATTATCTAAAAGAGCATTATTAATTTCCAAAAACATGGAAGTGATGTGTGACATTTGAACACAATATTCGGTGTATAGTGAGCTCTTAAGAAGATCTTAGTGCACTAATTAAGCATGAAATATTAAAGTCCAAAGAGACGGGAAAATTAAGGCACTAATGATTATCCAAAGGAAACTATTCTTTTGTGATATGCTTTTTTTTTTGAAAAAAAATAATAATCTATTAATTATTTTCGTTGAATCAACGTATTTACAGCCTAAACTGAACTACAACTAGATAAGTTTAGTATCCAGGATACCCAGACTTAAAACACTGATTTACCAAACTAAAACTATAAAACCAAACTAAAATCGGAAAAATCCTCAACAGTAATACCGAGTACTGACATTAAGAGTCCTTGAATGAGACCCATAATGAATACTGAGGAACCCTGGTCGCACCAAAACGACCATCTTGAAGCAGCAACGCTGCTTCAGATCAACAAACTACTCTCCCAAGCGGACCCCTCTATCCGGGCCTATCGCAGTTGAACTACCCACTCCTTTCTCCCTCCCAAGCCTACCTCTTCACGCCTCCACTAGCTGAAAAGCCGTTTTCTTCTTCCAAAGCCTAGTCGCCTCTCTACAAAGATTGATCTTATCCATGATTCCCACAGATACACCATAAACCCAACCTCTCTGCGCTATTCTCCTGCACCATTTATCTCTATCTTACAATCTCCAGCCTCAGCTTATCAATTCCACCTCCCTCCCTTTGCGTTTACGTGATGAATATAGGTCTATGATCCGAACTTATATATGGTAAAGAATATACCCTCCAGTCTCCAAACCTTTCTATCTAAGCCAAATTCCTCAGACCTCGATCTCGCCTCTCCTCCACACTTGCCTCACTCTCCTTCCCCCTCGTCCAAGTATACAGATCGCCAATCACCCCCAGATCATATAATCATGCATTCGCAACAGCCGACCTAAAACTCTCCAGCAACTGACCGGGATAAAGAATATCACCCCGCTTTTCATAAGCGAAGAGCAAATCACTAAAGTCCCCTGCGCATAGCCAAGGTAGTCTACTCCTAGAGGTTAGATCCCTCAGCGCTTCCCACACCTCCTCCCGACGGATTCTATGAGACTGCCATAAAAACATATGAATCGCCAGTGTCCTCCCGAATCTGTCCCTACTTCCACATCGATAAACCATGGAGACGCTCCAATAAGACGAACCATAATTTCAGATCTCCAAAACAGAGCCAGACCACTACTCTTTGCCCCTGCGTCCATCGCAAAACAACCCTTCATCCCCAAGCTTTCTCGAACCAATTCCAACTGAGACCTACCCTGCCTCATCTCAGCCACAAACACCAACTGAGGGCGGCTCTCTCGTACCACCCGTCTCAATGTCGTACCCGCACTAGGGCTCCGTAAACCCTTTGAATTCCAGCAAATCACCCCCATGATTGTCCCTGTCAATCCCCGTCTCCGTCTTCCTCAAGCTAGCTGGCTCTCTGTGAACCGACCTCACCAACTCACACGGCGATTGAATCTGTGATCCAGCCGCCTTCTACACACCAGAACCATCCAGATCACGTGCTCAGCGCCTCCCCTTGCCGTACTTACCAGATCGCAGCGAAACAGCCGCACTGCTCCGACACCGACTCCGTCGTTCAACCTCCCTTGCACCACAAAGCCGATCCAACCACCGTCTCTTCCTTCGTCATACGTCTACTCTCGGTCACGTCTCGCCTTATAACTCTCGCCGCCTACCCAGCCTCTGTACCGCCGTGCTTCCAAGCCATTTCTTAAAACTCTTAACCACACGCTTCTAATGCGGGAAGAGTCCACGGTTTTTCCTATTCAGAGGCAGTGTGTTCTTAATTTCTGCCTTTGATATAAGGGAAAATTACACATATCTACCTTGAAGTATGCACCTTTTGCACATACCTATC
>JAYMTA010006710.1:0-10164 GCA_036897625.1 Pelargonium cotyledonis
CTCACCGCCGCCCATTCCGCCGTCTCCTCCCCTCTTCAAACCCCCCGTCCTATCTGACGCCCCAAAAATCAATAACAACCTGCACCTTTTACAGGAACCCAACCCCACAGAACCGCGCAAGCCTCCGCTCCCCACGCCTCTCCTCCCGATTCGTCCGAGCGTCGAGATCTGCCTCCCGTGAAACCCAAGAAGCAGCCACCGCAAAGCCAAGTAATTAATTTGGCTAGGCTAATTTTGATTTTTTTATTTTCTGTAGAATATCCCTAGTTAAATTTTTTTTTTTATATAACTTACATGTAATTTTTTACTAAGAAAAATATGGGCCAAGTTTGTATTTGCTGACAGTGCACTCCAAATACCAAAAATCAAGGCCCATTCTGTTTCGATAAAATAAAGACTTGGGTCGTAAATTACGTAAATAATCTGAAAAGGCCCAAGTTTTTTTGATAATAAACATACATTCTGCAAGCAATATTGGACTTCATGGGCTAATAGCATTGGGCCCATATTTTGTGAACAAAAAGAAAAGTTGGGGCCAGATTTTAAGGTAGCCCAATATTGTTCCCTCATGTCTATTCACTTCATTCTATCCAAAACCAAATCGCAACTAGACTTGAAGTTGGACATATTGTTATTTTCTTTGTTCTGATTTGTTTCACCATACAAATGTTGGCACTTAAGCAACTTATACGGTGAAATTGTTTTGTTAAAGAAAGTTATTGGTAATTTTGGCATAGACCAGCAAATTGGGTTGACATGACACGATTTACTTAAATTTCAGTTTAGTATTCTTAGGCTCATATCGACTAATTCAGTTTGTTTAATAATCATGCGTGTACAAGTCTAACCCGTGTAATAAAACGGGTTACAAATGAGCCGTGTAATATACAAACCAAATCTATGCAACATTCATAATCTTATGGTTTACTTTGTGAGAGAGAGAGAGAGGAGAGGACAGGCAGGTAGGCGGCAGCAATGATTGTAGAGTGTAGTGTCGAGCAACAATAATAGCTCGGTGTGTGATTAATTACTGTGGTTGGTAAGTTTGGTGACAAACGAAATCATCCATCTTTGTGGACACAATTTCTTCCTTTTATTCAAGTTTCTTCTACTCCTCAAGTGACTTTACCAAATTAATTATTTGGCCTATCAAAACTCATCAAAATAGGGTATGTTGTTCAATGCGTCCTGATAACACAAAGTTAACAAAACTATCCACATGCGTATTATTGTAGACGTCTTCGTCTTGTTACCATTGACAACCATGTATCTTTAAGTTCTTTGAGTCGGTTGTCTAAAAATCGAGCTATCAATAGTAAATTGTTTGGTTTGTTACAATGATATCCGAATTTTCTCTTAACTATACGTATTCTTTCATGCAAGACCTAACATCTAGAATTGACAGCTAGATAAGCTCAATTCCAAACTTCAGAACACCAAAATCCTTACTCTAACATGTGGACGAGAAGACAAAACTTTCGAATCAGCCAAGACCGATACCAATATATTTATATTGAGATATGATAACATAGTGAGTTGGGATCTATATATAGTTGAATTGCTATATCTAATCCAATTCGTATAGTATTTGATTGAAGCAACTAGTTTAAAGGGGACATAATGCATCAAGATAATTCGGTGCCAACTATTTTGTACACTATTTAAGACCTTGACCACATCCATAATCACACATTTAGCTTAGAGGAAGCATCTAGGCAAATTCCTTAAAAAACTTGTAGATGTCAATTATGAAGCCATTGATGGGAGTTAGCTAAACTAGCCAGCTAGCTACCATATTTAGTTCTTTGGATGCCACTGGCACCAAAGTAAAAGACATAGGAAAGGAAAAAGGAAAAAGGAAAAGTTAGGTACTTTCTTGGATTTGCCCGCCAACCCTAAAGCCTAATTAGTAAATTACTTCACTCCTAAATAAATGTTCATCATTCCAAGAAACTGTACCTAATTTCCCAGTCCGCGAGTCTCGAAAACTCACTGTTGTAATTTTGCGACAAGATTATATGCTGATCATTGTTGTTTTCTCGGATCTTGCGAACTCTAATGTTAATATAATCGAACAGATACATATATTTTTCAGAGAGATATTCATATAATTTTAACAGCTAGAACATGTATAAACACTCCTTTATAATTATCCTCCAACAGCAACTGCATGCAAGAAACTAGACAAATGGAGCAAAGAAAAACACATATAAATCAACATAATTTATAAGTCTATCTTTCAAATTATATCCAATTCCAAGCTTAATTCTTCTCTCATTCTCATTGTCACTCTCTTCTCTACGGTTGATGCACAATCAAGGCACGTACCCAGCTTTGTTCTGTTGGTACTTTTCGTACTCTTCCATGGTGTCGAACTCATATTTCTCATTGTTTAATCCTTGACCTTCATTTGATCCGGTGCTGCTCTCTCCCTGCTCTGTCTCGTACCCTCCCAAATAGTTGTCATCGTTGTTGCTCTCGCTGCTCTGGTAACCATTGTTGTTGTAGCCATTATTGTTGCTGTTGCTGCTGTAACCATTGTTGCTGTTGGACATCAAGCTCTCTCCGGCCAGCCCCCCGTTGTTGGTGTTCTCGTTGGAGGAATCGTAGTAGTACTTGCCATTCTCCATGAATCTCGTGTCGCTCATGCCCTGCCTCTTAGTGTTGGTATTGTAAGTGGAAGAGTAGCCATTGTTGTTGGTGTTGGTGTTGTAAGTGGAAGTGTAGCCATTGTTGTTGTTGTTGTTGGTGTTGTAAGTGGAAGTGTAGCCATTGTTGTTGGCGTTGGTGGACATCAAGCTCTCTCCGGCGAGACCTTCATTGTTGGTGTTCTCGTCGGAAGGATCATAGAAGTACTTGCCGTTCTCCATGAACCTGGTGTCGCTCATCCCCTGCCTCTCCGTGTTGGTGTTGCCATTGGTATTGTAGGTGGAAGTGTAGCCATTGTTGGTGTTGGTGCTGTAGCCATTGTTGTTGGTGCTGGTGGACATCAAGCTTTCTCCGGTGAGCTCACCATTGTTGGTGTTGGTGTTGGTGTTTTCATTGGAAGGATCATAAAAATACTTGCCGTTCTCCATGAACCTGGTGTCGCTCATTCCTTGCCTCTCAGTGTTGGTGTTGGTGTTGTAAGTGTTGGTGTGTCCACTGACCCTCTCATTGTTGGTGTTGTAATTGGCCATCAAGCTCTCACCATTGAGCCCTTCACTCGGGGTTTCATTTCCATCCTCAGTTTCATCTCCAAATTCTTCAGATTCGTGTCCAAAAAGGCCATAGCCGCTTCCACTCTCGGACTCAGCTGGTGCAGGAGCTGTTGCAGGGGAAGCTGCAGGCTCCTCTGCAACAACAACAGTACTAGACCCATTGGAGACCACATGAGTGACCTTGCTAAAGAACTTGCTGTCTCTGCCATGGACTTGGAGAGAAGAAGAGAAGAGCACTACAAGAAGCAAGAGGCCAAAGGAGAGGTGGGTTTTTGCAGGGGAAGCCATTGGAGCAAAGAGAAAGTAGCTCTGTAGTGGTGTTTGCAAAATGGTGTTGCTCTGTTTTTTTATAGATGGACTCTCTTTTTATTTTCTTATTCTTGCATAAATAGCCGGCTAATTATGCGCGGATTGAGGAAAGGGAAGGAGATTGTGGGGCCAGATATATAATGGACGATAGTGCACGCTGCATGTGCAATGGAAGGACCTAATGGCTATGGGTCTTCACCTGTAACAAAGACATTAGAGGGTCATTATGATCTTAGGTTAAACAATTAAAGCGTTTTGGATTTCATTTGAACTTTCAAGTTCGATCCTTCTTGCGGATGGTATGGAATAAGATGGAAATTTGGATTAGAAGGGACCGATGTGTGTGGTAGGATGAAGATTTCGGTTTAAAGGGACCGACATATGGGGGTAGGATGAAGATTTAAGTTAAAAGAGACATACACATAGTATGAGATATGATGCAGTTTTGAGTTAACAGTGGAGAGCTACTAACACAACTTATAAAAAAATATATATTAGAGGGTCAAGAGGTAGCATTTTTCTTTTATGGCTATCCACTAAAGAAGACAACTATTTTGATGGCAAAGGAGGGGCATTTTGGAAATTAAAGATTGAGAGGAGGGGAAGGGAAGAGGAGGACCCCACCTCATCACTCCTCAGCAGTTGAGTTAGTTAGGACTTGGGTGAACACTTACCAAATTGGAAGAAAATAGAAGATAAGATTGGAGACCAACTCCCACTTTTATTACTATGAAAAAGATACCCTTTCAAATGAATTCTTTTTCTATTTCATTGTTTAGATGGAACTAACAAGATAATGTTGCATGTTCTTGCAAGTTTGTCAATAAAGATAATGGATACAAGGTGTAAATAAGATTTTTTAAGTTATGAACTAAATGGATTGTTCTAGTGGCTAAAGTGATTTCATTGTAAGAATTGTGAATTTAAGTTACGAATTAAAAGAATTGTGCTACCTAGTGGCTAAAGTGATTTCATTGCAAGAATTGTGAATTTAAGAGATTGTAATGAAAATCTCTCCTAATAAATTCTGTCTCTTATATGTCATTTATTATGACTTCTTTTTAGGAGACGGTCCAATTCAAACTGTCTTCTATGTGCGCTAAAAAGTTCAAACTACGTCTTCTTAAGAGAGGATCTTAATTATGGTGTCTTGTAAGCCATTTTGTTAGCTTTCTTGCAATGTTTGTTCTCTCCTTAACATCTTAGGTTTAAATGTTGGGTCTTTATTTAAGAGACTTTAACTTAAAAGCATTAAGTCAATCTTAAGAATGCTCATGAAATAAACAGTTTCAAGATATATATATATATAAGTTGAACATGATAATCATACCAAATGTTTTGAGTTTGAATATGATTTATTAGTCTCTATTTGAGATGAAATACATGGGATATGTTGGTGTTAGTAAGGCAATGATAGATAGTCTAATTGCTAAGGTAAATTTATTGATACCAAGATATAATTCTATTTTTGTGTTATAATTATATTCATATTTATTCAATTTCAATGCAAGATAATAAAAGATCTCTTCAATATTATGTCTTTTATTAATAATCCTTTATTTATTTATTTATTATTATTTATTATTTTTACTTTTGTTTTTTTGACCACAGAAAGTTAAACAAAGAATATATAATGAGCAAAGCAAAATTTACTTTGGAAGTGAACACTTTTTACACAATATTTAAACATTGAATACATAATGACCCATAAATAAAAAAAAAAGGATTAAAGGAAATGAGTAGTGGACAGCTTGAAAATGAAGCTTCTACCTTTGAAATGATGGTGTCTGGAAAATTTTTTTTTATTGATGTTGATAATGGTACATGAGAACAAAGTAATGTTCATGTCCCAACTTGTATTTTGCAATATGAAAATATGGTCTCATCCCCTCAATCTATTTCATATGGGTCCATGAGAAAGTGGCCTAATTTGGTTGATTTTGTGTTCCACATTATGATATTTGGACCGAAGCCTAAAGAAATTTATTCTTCAGCCTCGTGGACCACAATAGTTTTATGTTTTTATTCCTAACATTTATTGCCATGCATGCTGGCAGTGATCAAGCTATAAAATGACACCAATATTGTTTTGAACTTGGTAGTAAGATTTCATAAAATACCATTCAATTTTACACAAACAATCCATGGTAAAAATGCAGGAATATTAAATGAGAAGTACATATAATTAATTAGTATAGTTCAAAATATACCAATAATATTGACATCTCAACCGAACCTCTATGACATTACTACTTTTATGATAACAAATAACTTCTTTTTTTGTTAGTTTGTCATTCATTTGCATTTTTTTTTGCTTGGTTACTAGTGTTTTCACTTTGAGATTTTGCAACAAATCGACGAATTCAATAAAAATGAAATGCAAATGACGAATGTAGGCAATTAGACCAAGCAACCGTATAGATTTGTGTTATTTTGGCCACATCTTTATTTTGATTTTTCTGTTTGTTCGTACTCTTATTATTGACATGTTTCATAAGCGAATTAAACTTCCACAAGTCAATATGAGAAATTAAGATCAAATCTCCAAGTGTAATAAATCTTAAATCTTATTTCAAACAAAACATTATCGTTTTGTTTAATACTCTTCAATGTAAGAGATTTCATGCTTAAACCTTCCATCTGATCGATAAATATACTTTGGAAACCAATATATATGAACAACATACTAACACCTCCTATTCCACTCGGCACCATAATTAATGATGACTATTCTTAAAAAGAATATCTTAGAGGTTGGTTTACGCCAGGTAAAGAAACATGTGTTCTCATTGCTAATACATGATTGAAATAAATCAATCCATACTGTTTGCTATGATTGGTAAGAGAGTAATAAACTTTCTAATTTTTTTGTATAATAAGCTGTAAATTAATTAATTAGTTAGATTTGAAGTCAAGCAATGTATTAGTAATTAGTTGGTGGGATTTTGGTCTTGATTTTGATTTTGGTAATCTGCCTTCTAATTCGTTGCGCGATGGACGCAAGATTTCAACGCAAGGTGCAGGGGTGGACTTTTTGACTTTAAACTTGAAGTTTGCCCCAGAATTGGAGGGAAACCATATGAGAAAATAAGGTATTGTGGTTGGTAGGTCCTATGTCTTTTCTATTCTTTACAATGGCTTTGTCATATATAATTGTTCTACTAAACTTTTGTTTATGTTGGACTAAATTTTGTCATTTCACAAAACCTCAGTGGTTTTCTTGTGTTTAGCATTTTATACTCTTGCATCCAACTAGTATATTAAACGATGACGGTTTTTAATAAATTTAAATGTTAGTTTATTAATATTGTTTCTCACCTGCATATTGCATAAGAGAACGGACCTTGAACGTGGATAAATAATAATAGGAACTCTAATACAAATGGCTCATTAAACCCAACCAGACCAGTGATGATGTCAAGTTTTGACTTCAACCCAAAAAGTTAATAATCTAATGGTTAATTTTTTTTATAGGCAAACGGTAACTTTTATTAATATAATTCGAAGGATGCAAAATAAAAGTACAAAAAATAGTGCACCAAACTAACTCAAAACCGAGATAGGATTGGTCACCCAAAAATCAAAATCGACATCTAACGAAGAGACACCGGCAATACAAGAAACCAAAGAGCGAGATAAAGCCTGAATTCAAAAAGTTAATCTAATGGTTAAAATGATACAACTAATATATCAATTGACGAAGGAAAAAGGAACCTCCTTGTCTAAGTGTGGAAGACACCCCCAAATTACTAGTCATCATTAGCACTGCTGCAGTGCTCTTGGTCTGCCCGAATCTGGCATGGAATTTTTAGGCGGTGGGGTGTTTGGTCGGTCATGCCGGATACATGTTTCAGTTTGCTTGTTTCGTGGCCTACGGTCTTCTCCGGATCTCGCCTTGCTCCGAAGCTTTGGTTAGCTACGTGTCTTGTAGTTCTTTGGTTAATTTGGCTTGCCAAAGTTTGTTATTTTCTTTAGTTTTCTGTATAAACAGTTCTTTCTCTGTATCGTTTAGCTTTTCTGCTTGGGTGGTAAATCTTATCTCGTGTTGAGTTAGGATTTGGTGCACCTTTTTGTACTCTTGTTTACACTCTCTCTGGGTCGTTTTAATAAAAAGTATTGTTTGCTTATAAAAAAAAATTCTTTGAGCGTTATAACTCCAAAAACTTTGGCCAACCTTGAGATTCACTACAAAAAATACGACATTTTATGACATTTTTTATTGTTACACCCATAATTTTGTCACAAATAGTCGTTTAAAAATGACAAAAGGCAAGAATCGTCATTATTATTATTTTTTTATGACAAATTCTACGTGTGTATCTATTAATATACTATTTTGTCACTATTTAATACATTTCATGACGATGAAAAAATTATCGTCACTTATAAATTTGAAGGGAAAATGTTTTCCTTACAAAATATGATAATTGATGACTATTAGATCGTCATGGTAGAAACTATTTTCTATGACACTTCTTATTCGTCATATATTTGTTGGAAATAATTTTGACAATTTAGATTTTGTCATATATTATTAACTTATTATGACATTATTTAGATATCGTTATATATTTTAATAATTTTGTGACGATATATAATTGATTGTCACCATTTTGTTTAGAGAAAAAAATATTATAATGTAATATGAGAGAAAATTAGTTATAATGACAATATAGTGTTAATTGGCAACATTTTTATATCATTATATTACACGATACTGTAAAAGATGATTTTTTTATTGTTATGAAATCAGTAATATAATCGTGACAAAATATATTTCGTCGTCATTTTTTTGTGACAAGATTTTAATATTGTCATCTATTGAACACTTTTGTGATAATATATAAATAGTCATCAAATAATATGAATTGGAATCGATTTTATCTCATCATAGTATATAATATATTTTATGACAACTTTTTGTCATTATAAAATAAACTGATAGATACCACCAAGCGTGTGAGTCAACTAATAAGGGGTTGGTCCAGCTTAACTTGAGGTCTCGAGTTCGAGTCTCAGGGAATACAGCTGCGTTAAAACTTGGTAGGGAGGGCTTTGCCGCCCTTGTGGTCCTACCCGGCTCGAATGAGCATTAGTCTGGGTGTGGTAGAACGGCTTAAGAGTGCCAACCGTGAATTTGCGAACCCGTTCAGAAACCTAATGGTTGAAACCAAAAAAATATACTGATAGATTACGTAGTGTCACAAATTTTGACTTTTAGTGTGAGAATATTTAATATTGTAAGGTGATGTATATAAGAGTGTCATTTGAAAACTAAAATGATTTTTACTCATAAAATAACGTTAATTGATGAGAATTTATATTTTCACAGCACATGTGTATATATATTCATAGTACAATTTTTTTAATGGCTATATATCACTAAGTCTAATTAAACCCTGTATTTCCTCGAGCACTAGGGTTTGAAATGAATTCCTACCAAGGCCACTACTTCTGCCGGAAGCTCTTGCTTCGTCTTCACAATTTACTGCTGCGTAGGGCTTCACTGGTTAGTAATTGTCTCACAACCAAACCACACAACCACTTCATCCCAGCCAAGCCCTACCTTTTTCCGACCCATCTCCGATCCAATATCTTGTCAGTACTCAGACTCAGCTTCGTACAGGTGAGCGTAGAGGATATTCACAGCATATTGTACATTTACTTTCCCTGTCTCCGAAATTAAGTGTATGAAATTCAAATTTCCTTGTTGATTTGAGGCTTTGTGATTCGTTGCCGAAGTTGGATTGCTTGGAGATAGGGCGGTGCAATAATCTGAAAAAGTTTGTAATTTATGATTTGTTGAATCTAGTATCGTTTGTGTATCAGGAATTGTGTGCGAGGAAATATGGGAAAGAGGAGGGTTGAAACTGAGGAATCTCCCGAATCTTGTCCGGTTATGGATGGGTGGATTTTTTGTTGCAAGAATCTTTCTATAGGCATTGTTTTGTTTTCCAGATATCTCTTCCATTTGGATACTCTCCTACTGGATTTTAGTTTAACTTCGGCAAAGTCATGACCTGTTTTGATATATTAGTTTGATATTCCTTGCAATTAGATTATGCTAGCTTAATATTGTTGTTAACACTATCATGTATGTTTGTAGTTTCAGAATTGAGTAATCCCAAGCATCTGGAGTTGAGAATGATGGGTGCTCGTCCCTACCTTTAGGCAACCTTTTTTTTTAGATCGACTCCAAGGTAAATAAATACTTGTAACTAATTTATACTTTGAAATGTAAGACTATAACCAACAACTTTCTTTAGTTGTTTGTCATGTAGAATTGGATTATGTTTCTCTTTTATTTTACCTATAAGACAAAACCCTTTATTTTATAATTGATACAACAAAGGCTTGAAGTTTAGTTCAAGTTCATTAAATGGTTCCCCTGTAAATTGCTATGTCCTGAGAGTTTGTGTTGTTGATTGTGGCTTGTGCTTAGCATTGCTTGATGAGTCTTGTCTCTAGAAGTTCAAGTTTTGTGATACTATTACTTCCATCTGTCTTGAATGAAGTTTCAAGAAGTATTACCGCACAATTTTATCTTTTGACTGTTTGTGTGTTTGATTTTCTGGCTCAATGTTCATATTCAATTCCTTGAAGTTAATAAAACCTCATTTTCTTATTGAGGGTTGTCATATTTTTGTTAAATTCA
>JAYMTA010006711.1:0-10164 GCA_036897625.1 Pelargonium cotyledonis
ACCCCTCAAAGCCCCTTCGCCCCGATCCATGTCTCCGCCGCTAAAGGCCGTTACTTTGACCCATGTCCGGTACCAAAAAGGAGACCAATTGGGCCATTTTCTGGCCTGGGTCTCTCTAGTTCCAGTCTTCATCAGCTTAGGCGGATTCATCTCTCACTTCATTTTCCGGCGAGAGCTTCAGGGCATGTTCTTCTTCGTCGGTCTCCTGATTTCCCAGTTCGTCAATGAGGTCATCAAGACCTCGGTTCAGCAAGCTCGACCCGAGACCTGTGTGATGCTCGAGATGTGCGATTCGCATGGCTGGCCCTCCAGCCACTCTCAGTACATGTTCTTTTTCGCCATGTACTTCACTGTCTTGACCTATTACGGAATTGGGCTCTTGGAGACGAAGCACAAGTGGGGTGCGAGTTTATTGAATTGGGTTCTGGCTCTGCTCACTATGTACTCGAGGGTTTATTTGGGGTACCACTCTGTGGTTCAGGTGTTTGCTGGAGCTACTCTGGGGATGGTTCTTGGGGCTGCGTGGTTTTGGGTGGTCAATTCTGTGATTTCCCCCTATTTTCCGGTGATTGAAGAGAGTGCTCTTGGGAGGAGGTTCTATATTAAGGACACTTCTCATATACCCAATGTGTTGAAGTTTGAGTATGATAATGCGAGGGCTGCTCGGAAAGATTCGTCCTTGAAGTCTCAGTGATTGCAATTCGTATATGGGTAGGTGGGTTTTGAGCTATCTTGCAAATTGTGGGTCTAATTTGGTTTTATAGCTTGGTTTGATATGCTTGCATGAAGTAGAATTGTATTTGGATTTGTTCTTGCATTTGAACTAGTGATAGGGTCATATTCTTAGTCCAAAACTTGTAGATAGTTCCCTATACTTCTTCTTTGCCTTGAAATTTTCATTTGTCAATGTGAAATTGCTGGTGATGGTAAGGGTAAAATGAGTATTTTGGAAAGAAAAAATGATAGATCTTGTCATACACTTGATGAGAGAGGAGAAGGCTAAGCTTAAACTAACTGACTTAACGAAAATTTTGAAGTATAGAGAGTTAGTTGTCATGAGAAAAAGTATAGTGAGTCGTATCCAAAAACAGTTAAGTATGAGCCTATGAGGTATTTTCGTGCAATTTACCGTATGTTGTGTATTTGCAATCTCATGTAGTATGTTTTAGCTTTGTCGGGCTCAATAAAAATTGCTATTTTGAATTATGTGACTTGAACATTTGCGGCATATTGTTGTAGTAGTATTAGTATTCCTGTTATTTTCTGATTGCCATTTTTTTTTTTTTTTGTGTTCAAGGAAGTTATTTGTAGATGAAAACAAGTTATACACTGATATTTTTAGCTGTATTGATGACCCTTTATATGTACTTCCTCACATAACTATTTGTTGTGTTGACACCATTCACCGTGGAGGTGGATATTTCATTGTGAATAGTTCCATTGTGGAAACGTCATATTCTTGCTATTTGTTTACCTTTATTAAATTTTTGTCATGCCAGCTAAATACGAAGCTAACACACGATTATTATAAATTTTACTTGAGCTTTGTTGGTCTTATTAGGCATCTCTCACTCCCTGGTATCTTTTGGGTCTAACTAACAAAACATGTAAGATAGTGTGGTGAATTTGAGGACTGTTGTAACTTGTATAAGTATCTAACATGTTGGGAAAAGCTAACCAGTAATGGTATTCTCTAACTTATTATCACTTTCAATCCCATCTTAAGACAAGCTAGCTTTTATGTTAACCAATTATTAGCTGGCATTTTTATGAAGGCATGGGTCGTTGTTTTGTATCCATAGCATCTTTTATTTTCCCCGTACATTGTAGAATGTCATTACATAGTTGTGTAGATTATTGGGTTAGATAGTTAGGTGACAACAACCAAACTTACCAAACTCTAGCGAGCAATGTGATGCTTAGCTTTTTCACTTGAGTGAGCTTAATATGTCTCTCTACCTGAAGTTCAACGATGCTTGGTAATTTGTTAGAGATCGCTATAACCTAAATTAGGTTTGAAGTCCCTGCAGGTATGTGATAGATTAAATGGAAATTAACGTGAAGTTTTATAACCTTCAGAAGTCAAGTTTAAACTTTCCAGAATATTTTTCTTGGTACAAGGAAAATCAGAAATGAAGTATGAAAAATCTGATAGCTTCTGTTTAGAAGTTTCACTCTTGATGTTGTCAACCCGCTTCCAATAGGCACGAGTAACATTTTTGTTAATATGTTCAGTATATGTCATTGGGTTTTCCACGAAAAGTGAGATCATTTATAAATGTTTTCACTAGTCATGACCATTGGATTGAGTATCGTATATCATTTTAAAGAACTTGAGGTTAGCTTGTTAGTTTCTTATACTTCGTATGACATATTTCATATCCTTGTGGTTCCATGATAAAACCTAACAAGTAAGTTGGTGGCTTAGCACTGTAATTCAGCTTTTTTGATATGTTTAGTGATATGAAGACCAAAAACACATAAAATCTCAACCTCTAGATAGCTTCAAGCCAAGTAGATCTAAACTAACTTATTGAGATAGCGCTTTGCTTGTGTGAGAGCATATCTTGACGATTACTTCTGAGTTGCTTTGATAGAACATTAATATTGCTGTTTGCATATGACATCCTGATGCAACCCTCATCATATCTGTGGCTGTTATGTTAAAATTGGGCATTTTTCTCTTGAAAAGTTCCTGTAATAGTGTAACTTTGGAGATTGTCTGCAAGATGATTCCTCGACACTTCATATGTTTATTTGAAGAACTAAATGTGTTCCTGGTTATTTTTTTCCAGGTTAATTGCTCCAAACATGTGTTCGTGGATTCTATTTTCTGGAAAACTATAGCGGCAAAATCATTCGGAGGGCCATTGGCAGCATTTATTAGTAGATTCGAAGATACCATATAGCAATGCATTCAAAACTGACAGTCTATAGGAACTGTTTCTTAAACTTTAGGAGAATTAATGTTCGGATACTTTTTTTGGTCTTTGAATTTGTTTACTATAACAAGAGTTATTTTCACATTTCCCTTGTGGTTGATGACAAATACTTGGAATGGCATGAAATGAAGTAACACATTGTGTTTTGGGGTTTAGAGATTCATTTTTATTTATTTAATTTATAGTTGTTTGGTGCATTTAGAAGATATGTAATAGTCTTAGGAAGTTGTTAGAGCTGACAATTTGAAACGAAACAGCTCTTGGGTCAAATTAGTTAAATTTTGAATTTAATCATCTCAATATTAATTTGTATTTCTAAACTATCCCAATTACTGAAACAAATTTGACCCAAAATTGTTAGCATTACAACAAAAATCAACATCCATAACTCTATGTTCATTGTTCTCCTGCCAGAGAACTTCCCCACCGGGAAGCCTCCATGTGAACCCGCTGCCTCTGTTTATGCTTCAACTCGCTAGATTCAGAATTCTTGGAGCCACCGCCGGAGAAGATGAACCAAAGAAGAATCATCGGCGCATTGGGAGAGGAAGCGACGATATTTGATCGGTTCTGGTCGGAGTATCAAGCAAAGCCAAAGCCACGGAGGCAGCGGAGGGCGGAGGCTATGCAACGATAATAGATTGTACATAATCATCCTGTTCATTTATCATTTATTTATTTATTAAAAAAACCTCGATATATTATTACTCAGTCATTTTAGACAAAATAAGAGTATGAATAGCCTCGGGTTCAGAATGACCCTCCCGTGCGTGTAAGTCTAGCAAATACTACAATGACCTAGCTAATAGCCTCGGGTTCAGAATGACCCTCTCGTGCGTGTAAGTCTAGCAAAGACTACAATGACCTAGCTAATAGCCTCGGGTTCAGAATGACCCTCCCGTGCGTGTAAGTCTAGCAAAGACTACAATGACCTAGCTAATACATCAGCAACTTGGTTCGCAAATAAAACGAAATTGGGTAGATAAGAAGCCTATATTAGCTATGATCAGACCAAAGGCGTTGGTGTCACCCTCCCCTCATGTATGGATTGCGTTTACCACTTTTTGAGAATTCGATTCTACCATGATCTATCATTTATTAAATCATGAAAAGTATATATTGCTCATTTTTTTTTTTATATTTAAAATAGGGTTAAACGTTTCTACACTCCTGAACTTGTTTTTATTTTAGACTTTGCCCCTATTTAGGGTTTTCACCCCTGTACTTTCAAATTTTTTTGTTTTAGTCCTAATAACCTGCAATCACAGGTTGCAACCACCACGTCACCCTCCCTCTGCCACATCACTTTGCCACCTCATATCCACATGCCGCATCAGTTGTCTTCATCTTCTTCCTCAGCACTTGCTGAACCCTAGTTCCTCAACGCTAATTCATTTTGAACTGAAACCAATAACTAGCTAGTTTGTGCTCTCAGCACCTCTCATTCTCTTATTCTCAACACAACTCCATCTTTCTAATCTTTACATACATTTTTTATTTATCTATGTTATTGATATAATAACAGAGGCCAAACAACAAAAACAACATATATACTTTTGGTCTCATATATATATATCTAGAGTACTGTAGTATATAATTAATATTACAAGTAGATAGAGATCGATGGATGATTAGGAGGGCTAATTACAATTATAGTTTTCTCATCATATATATATATATATATATATATATTTCTCGTAGTTTATGAGGATTTAAAAGTCTGGTAGGGAAAAGCTAAAAAGAGAAAAAAGCTAGTAGGGTTCTATATATACCGATCCAACCATGTCACGATTAAGCTTCTATAAAGTAAAATTGATGTACCAAATTACTATAACCTTAAGTTAGACAACAAAAAAGCTATAAAAAACGTTTGTAAAAACTAAATATTTAACAAATTACATTTACTAAAAAAATGAAATTGAACATATATACACAATATGGTTGGATAGGCGCAACAACTTATTTAATGCCTCTACCTACACATTGCTGAGATTATTAATAAATATATATAGATGCATCTACTTTTTTCCTTTAAATAATTGCAACAAAGATGGACATTAATATATGGTTGGAATATAATATATTTATTCTTCAACATATATTTATAATGTTGGTGACGATTGCTTTTTCTTGATCGAGCGGTGCAAATTCTTACACCGTGGCATATCAAAAAGTTTAGGTGGAGAGTGACAATACACGTGGATTATTTATGTGGACATGTTGTAATTATTAGAATTAATTAAATTAAAATTCATAAATATATGTATTTTGATTCATCAACTACTACATCTTAACTACCTTTTAAGCACATATTAATCAAACCTGTTATTTTCTGTTCTGATTTTGTCCTTTTTTTTTTTAGGGGGAGCTCTCCCCCCATAAACCCATAAACCCAAATAATCTACTTCATACCGCATGCAGGGAGACTCGAACCTGAGACATCTGAGGAAATCCGAAACGCTTAACCGCTTGGGCCAACCTGTTTTTGGTGATTTTGTCCTTTTGATCATAGTTTTTGTTGCTCAAGTTATCATAATAGTCGCTCCTTAATTTAAAAATAATTGTTTATTATTTTTGCTAGGTAAGCGACGGAAAGAAAAAAAAACAAAACCAAACTAAGCAGCCATGGATCTATTCTTAAATAAGTGTTAACTACCGAGACACTTTAAGCCAAAAAGCGTTTTAGATTTTGTCCAAGATTTTGAGTTTGACCCCATTACCCACTACATGTGATTGAGTTTGTGATAAAAAAAAAGGTAAAAGTACATAAAAAAACAAATTAAACATCTAAAGAATTAAGCCTAAACTATCCTCTCCAAAGCAACACCCCGCACATAATCCACCACTAACTCTGAAACCTCTGTCGGGATTCTTCCAAACAGAACGAATCGAGAGTTCAAAATCTGACCCTTATTGGCTAACTTATCAACAACTCCATTAGTTTCTTTGTAATGATCGGGTAACAAGACGTTTGACCATTCAAGATTATATAACTAATAAAAAATTATAAAAAAAAGTGATTAGTAAATTTTGGATAGAGTATTATATTATTAAAAGTAGATGAGGTACTTATTATATTAGGAAACTTTTCTTACCACATTTTGGGAAAGTATATTATCTTTTCTTTTTTAGCATTGAGAGAGCCAATTGGGTGCAAACACGTTACGTACAGTTGGGGAAATATCCAGAGAAGCATTATGGCAGCAATAATTTGATGATAAGTGAGAGACTGTTTAGGTCATGTATATAATTTTATATAAATAGGCTTCAAGGGCCATGCAAAACCAAAGTGTAGAAAAGAGAGCGAACTTAGAGTGATTCAGCTATGGCTACCACACCAGGTTTCCTCACCGACTGGCCATGGTCACCCATCGGAAACTTCAAGGTTTGCGATTTTATGTTTAGTACGTGTTAAGTACAACGTAGTTTATGTTTGTCTATTTCGGGACTAATGTTTTGTGATGAATGTAGTATTTGATATTGGCGCCTTGGGCGGTTCATGCGACATACTCGTTTGTGGTGAAAGGGGCGGATGAGAGAGATCTTGGATACTTCTTGATCTTTCCGTTTTTGTTGGTGAGGATGCTTCACAATCAAATCTGGATTTCGTTTTCTCGTTATAGAACCGCGAAGGGAAACACTAGGATCATCGACAAGGGTATTGATTTTGACCAAGTTGACCGAGAAAGAACCTGGTTAGTACTCTTTTCTCTCTCTCTCTCGATTGAAATTTACGCGAAATTAATGTTACCGTCGTGTGTTGAGACATTCTTTCAGTCTTGAAATGAATGTTACTGTTTCACTTGTATTTTTGTTTTAAATTGGAGTTATAATTTTTTTTGAGAGATTTTTTATACATGTCACATGTAGAGTTTCTACAAAAGTTGAGTTGGATCTCTTGCATTTCTGTTAAATAATGCTTTAGAATATGTGATACAAAATACAAGCAAATAAGTTTAGTCACATGTGTATAAATGAGATATATATTGTATATGATTTTTTCTTAAAAGAAAACATTATATTTCTATATATATATCAAAGGTTTCAGCAACCGAGTTAATGAATGTGAATTATTATAATATTATGCAAAATAAAATAAAATAATATAACTTACTAATTGAGTTGTAATTTGAGGTTAAGCTTTTTAAGTTCATTTGTTAAAATTTTGGTGCTTGAATGGGTGTAATTTATTTCTTAAAAAGCAAAAATATCATGAACAAACTCAAAAACATCACGAACACACAAATATAATAGACATTATCGAATGTCACGTAAAATGTGTAAACAAAAAGTACATTTTATGTGTAGTCCAAATAAATACAAGACGGTTTGAAAATGAAGTGTCACTGATTTTGTCCCCCCAATCCCATGTATCGTGTGCTATAAGTTGCGTGTGGAAGTGATGGAGCAACAACAATGGGACAAATCACAAATATGGTCGATGTTGATATTTTTGTTTTGATAAATAATCGCAATCATCGATGCTCAAAATGAGATCTTAATAAAATAAACACCTTAAGTCACTTATTCCGATGATAGTTAGTTGACGTTAATGTTGGTACATGCAGGGACGATCAGATCATATTCAATGGCATATTATTCTACGTAGGTCACAACACTCTCCAAGCCGCTTCTTGCCTCCCGTTCTGGCGAACCGACGGCGTTTTGCTCACAGCTTTCCTCCACGCCGGTCCGGTCGAGTTCTTGTACTACTGGTTTCACCGAGCTCTCCCCCACCACTTTCTCTACTCTCGCTACCCCTCCCACCACCACTCCTCCATTGTTACCGAGCCCATCACATGTAAGCTATGTCACTATTTATTTATGTGTCAACCACTTATTTAATCACTAGTTTTTGTTCCACTTCATTAAATATTATTCAACTGTAGACACTGCACATACACATACACATACACATATATTCAATGCCAACCTCTGCTACAAGATTGAATTGTCAATCTTGTACTGGAAACCATTAATGAATATTCAATGCCAACCTCTACTACAAGATTGAATTGTCAATCTTGTACCGGAAACCATTAATGATATTCAGTACTTGTTAATTAAGTCTACCACCTACTACATACACCTATGCGTACGTTTCCTTGGCATATTTGTTCTAGGATTAAATGGTTTTGTTTTGATATCTTTTTCTTAATTAGGATTTAGTCCGGTTTGTTACTGGTTATAGCCGGTTTTTGATGTGTCACGTATGTCAACTTCGGGTGATATGTGTTGTAAGATTTTAGTTCAAGTTATCCTCTTGTGATATACGGAACGACAACATTTTAGTTTTTTATTTTATTTGCAGCCACGCTCGAAATGCGTCGTTCAGGCATTCCTGTGTCACAAAATATTGAAACACTCCCGTTCCAACTATTAGAGTTGAGTTGAAGTCAGATATAAATTAAAGTTTTAAGTGACATGATAATGTACACGTCAAAATCGGCTACAACCGATTACGTGAGTTTAGTTAAAAAAAATTAGAATCCCAGAATTCAAACCAGATTAAACCCTAATAATTTAGAGCGCTACAAAAAAAAATTGCAAACTGTAACGAAAATCTGTGACAGAAAATTTTCCGTCATAGTCTTGTCACAAATTGTGACAGAAATCATATTTTCTATCACAAATACACATTTGTGACAGAAATTTTTATCACATACACACATTTGTTACAAAAATTTCTGTCACAACCATCTGTGACTACCCAAATAATAACATAAGTATTCTGTTACAGTTCCATCAAAAATTATATTTTGTGCACACATCCGTGACAGAAATTTCCGTCACAAATTGAAATTTTGTTGTTGTAGCGGAGGTAAAGTACAAAAGTTTTAGTTCATAAGAGCAAAATATTTAAACTTTTATTATTTTTTTTTTCGAAATGGTACCTCTAGGTTTTTGATAGGATCTTACTTAAGATGGAATGCTATATATTTATTAGAATAAATATGTGCCCCCAACAAGGTGTTGAATACATAATGATTTATAGTAATTACTTGCTTCATTAATTATATTTATGTGGTTTAATATAATTTTGTTTGGATGCAGCTGTGATACACCCATTTGGAGAGCACATAGTGTATTTTATTCTGTTTGCAATACCATTGTTGACAACAATATTGACCCACACAGCCTCCATAGTCTCCTTTGCTGGCTATGTCACATACATTGACTTCATGAACAATATGGGTCACTGCAATTTTGAGCTCATTCCCAAATGGATCTTCTCTGTTTTCCCTCCACTCAAGTACATTATGTACACACCCTCGTAAGTGATTTTTTCTTTCCTTTTCTTAACATCTTGAGTCAAACGATTGATACGCTTTAAATTCCTTTTAAGATTTGAAGTTCGAACCTCCCACAACTAATAACAGGGTGACACACTCCAGTAGGAAGGTGAGAAACCCAAGCCTTTACAGGTCTGCTGTGTGTTTGTGCCGATTGCTATTAACTGAGTAGATTTGAGCCTCCCACAACTAACAGGATGACGCACCCCAGTAGAGAGGTGAGAAACGCAAGCCTTTACGGGCCTGCTGTGTGTTTGTGCCGACCACTATTAGCTGAGTAGCATTGGCGCTCGAATTCGACCCTGCGGTCCCGAGTTTGAGATACCTTTCAGGAGGTTGGGCATATAGGCAAGCCTAATGAGTTAGAAAATGTGGTTGGGAGGTAGAGATGGACAGCAAGAATTGTAGCATCCACTGGTGAATTGACAGGACACATAACCTATACAATACAGCTGCCCCCATAAATTTACTAATATAGTTAGTTACCAATACCTGTTACCATTTCATTTATGAATGGTCCCGGGCGGCTGATTTTTATTTTATATTATTCTCTCGAAATGCACGCTGCTAAGTATTAAAAATAAATATTTTTCATTTTAAGAAAAATATTATGTTTTTCTTATACTTTTAATTTTAGTATTTGTTCGGTGTATAATTATAATTTATTAACACGTAATTGCGAGAATATAAGAGTAGATATTTTTAATATTTCATTGAATAGAAATAATGACACCCGTTTTAGAGTAATTCAATAAGATAAAGAATAGGGTTAGTTATATGAAATTAAAGATTTTGACGTTTTATTTGTTTGGTGAAGGTTTCACTCTCTACATCACACTCAATTCCGAACGAACTATTCGCTATTCATGCCGTTCTACGATTACGTGTATGGCACCATGGACAAGTCCTCCGACTCTCTCTATGAGACG
>JAYMTA010006712.1:0-10162 GCA_036897625.1 Pelargonium cotyledonis
GGGTTGATAAAATGTAATTTGATCGGGCTTTTTTATATTCGGATCGTAATGAGATTCAAATTTTAGTTGAAATTTGTTATGGAGTATTAATTTCTTTCAAAATTTATGAGATCATCTAATTTCTTTTGAAATACTATGAAAATATAGTTACATGTGAATATGTTTCGTAATACAAATTTAATAATCACAATTTGCACAAAAATAGAATGTTATAAGTATTGAAATTGTTGCAAGCTCATTTCGAGATTTCAAATTATCATATGTGAAGAAAAATTCGATTGAGTTGAACCATAACTAATCTCCAAGATTCGCATCATTATCATATTGTATTCTAGCTTACTTATCATGTTTGGAAGCAAGCAAACTATGCGATAGCAACTAGTCCTTTAAAGTCAAAAAAGAGGATAAGAACCAAAATGTTTAGTTACGCTACTGGAAAAAAAACAGCACGTTTCTTGAGGGCGAAGATTGGTGCGTTGATATCAAAATATTAAGCAATAAACATACCATAATTACACTTGCCCCTTCTTAGAACAAGAAATTAACTCATCATACTTTGGGGAAATTGAAGAGAAAGGTGGCACAAATCTGTCCGAATCAACTCTGCGACCCTCAGCTAGCAATCCGACCCTATGAGCTGAGCGAAACCCGAAACCTGAATTGACTACCCCAAACCCACTCTTCAAAGACACCTCTTCTCCAAGAGCTCTTGAGCACAGCCATAACTCAATTACAACCACCAGGAGCCCGAGAAAAGATTTTCTGGGTTTCTAAACCCAAATTTGAGTTACTGAAATTGTGTCACATCATTAAAATAATGAATTCTTTTAATAAAATTCAGCGACTAGTTTCACTCACAAATTTAAGTATGATGTCGTCTTATCAGCTTATAATTACATGTATCTTATTGCATATCACCATAATATAAAATAGGTACATATATCAAATTCAAGCAAAATGGATTAAGTATGTTCTTTTCCACTTTAAAATTAAACACATAACATATTTCTTTCAATAAATAGGGCAGTTAAACATAGCTTATATAATATATTACATTTTACATTTTATTAATATCAATTTTAATCATTTCACAAATCAGCACATAATTTTTTCAAACACAAGTTACCAAACAAGCTCTAAGGATATTAGAAAAAGAAAAGGCAATTACAAGCCCCTAACATTCAATTTTTACTGGCAGTGTGCAAAAAGAAACTATAATGGGAAAGTTATGCTACTATTGCTTAACATTTGAAAACATGACATGAATAGAGATACCAGAAAATAAAATCACCACAAATCCAATAGAAGGGAAGAACTATTATATATCTGTTTCGCTTCATAGTTCAGAGTCTCCCAAGCCTCCATGCATCATCTACTTGAAATGAGGAAATTACTTGGGGCCAATGTCCTTGAGGGCACAGATCTGTTCCTCTCCCATAGCAGACATAACAGTAACAACCAGGTCTTTTCCATCAGCAAAGCCATCCTTGATCTGCATAACAAAACATGAAGCAATCATTTGACACAAGCTCAAGACAAAAAATTCATCACTTGAATAGATTCATGCTTTGTTTCTACACAGAAATCATTCAACTATTTTGTGAAGACAACTAAATGAAAACAAAACATTTAATTAAGTGGGCTTAGTGCTGAAGGTTGATTGTGTGTTGCACAAACACAAAACATTTAGTTATGCTGAATAGTTGAATATGATTGCAGAACATTTATGAACACAAAACACAAACACGACAAGTTTAACACAATAACTACATGGGATGTGCTGTGTTGACACAAACAATCCCAATATAATCCAACCAACACATTAATAGGATCAACTAACCCCTTAGGGGTGTGTGTTGCACATGTCACAACACGATTACAAAATGGGTGAGCTCAAATCCACTACTTTCATGTCTGTGTTTGTATCATGTTACAGCTCAAATAGTCTGCTCTGCATATCAGGTATGAAAGCCAGTTCCAATATAACTGGGCAACTATATTGCTTTAAACTGACTCAACTTGACTTGTACCAACAAATTGTCAAGGGTCAAGCACACATCAAAATAAGATTGCAATCCACGGTAAAACAAGTTTCGCCACATTAATTGAAGAGAAACAAAGTTTCACAAAGAATTTTAACTAACCTGGGTGAGCAGAGCATCATCGGTTGGAAGTCTCAGGTCATCCTTAGTGTTACCATTTTCAGTCAGCAGACTCACCTAACATGCATTCAGCACAAATTAGCTGAAGCAGTGAGAATAAAGTATACAAAAAAAAAAACAGCAGTAGGTAAAGTAATTAACATACAAATCCATCCTCAGATATGTCAATCAGCTGGTAGTCAGTACGGTTGACATGGGGAACCTATAATACACGGGAAAAAAACACATTGCTTAATGTTTCAACTACAATACACACCATCAAGCCGTAGCAGAGGAAAAAATTAATAATTAAACAAATTATGCAATTGGTGAGTAAATACATCAGAGTTATGGGAAGAAGGCACGATATCCTCAAGCTTCTTGCCATTGAAGATGTCAATAGCAACAAAGTGACACTTGGCATGACCGTGCTTGCCAGTTTTGGAAGTGGAAACCTCAACAACCTGCAGCAAATTGTCAAAGAGATTATTTAACAGGGAAAATAACTCAAGCTACAAAAACATGCAAAAGTTACAATAGACAAGGCAAGTATTAAGCGTCAGATTCTCGGGAATGTCACTAGATCAGAAAAAGTACTATACTAAATTGCAGAAAAAGGCATTGTTATTTTGAGAAAAACTCAGTTCTGTACAGGTTTTCTAAACATAGTACAGAAAGTTAGAACATGAGTTCAAACAATATCTACAAGTAATTGCTCGGTAACAAAATATCAACTACAAGTACTACCAGAAGCGCAGATTCTATCCTATTGAAGCGATTTTTCTCATCAACCGAAAGATACAGTATATTAACAAATCGTACAGTGCGCATAAATCAAACACATATATAGAAAAGTACAGATCGTAAGCAATACAGAAACACAGATCGCCAACACAAAACACTAGCAACGGATACCGAGTTTACGATCTATTTAAACCAGATCGATGATAATAGAAACTGACCTTGCAGGGGCGGTTCTTAATGACGATTTAGCCGTTCTTGCGGATGGCACCGGCCTGCATAGGATAGGTCTTCGAAGCTCCGGCATCGGCCTTAGACTCGAAGTGGTGCTCCTCGTCCGACATGGCTGCTCCGATCGAGCTTCGAAAACACACAGAGACGGAGGAGGAAGGAGATAGAGAGAGATCAGAACGGTGGTTCCAAGCAGTGGTAGCAACAAGAGAAATCGATATCTGATCTCAGACGGTATATATACGGCGGAGGAGAAAATTGGGAATTTCTGGGTCTAGGGTTTTGTCAAAGCTGTCACTGAACCGTTGGATCTTGGAGGGCGTGAACGGCGAAGATCGATTTGATGAAATATTTCTTTTTTGGGAATAAAAATTAAATATCTTTGCGCCTTGTTTGCGTGATATGAACGCTGAGGTGGTGAGAAGCGCACGTGGACGGCTGATGTTGCTGACGGCAAGCGAGAGATGTTACTGTGTGGTACAAGGGTGAGATCATGTGCCGTCCGATATGGTGATCACGTCATGGGTACACTTAATCTTGAATTGGACGGTTGTTCGAGCTTATATTGTGATATTGATAATTTTGGTAAAAATCATCAATTAATTTCTTCACAATTTTTTATACGCACATTCAACGTAACAATTTGATTTTTAGATAGTATTTGCTCGTGTTTGTATTAGTAAAATGTGAGAATTTATCTATTTCAATCTATTTCAATTTAAAAATTAGTCAAACTGACTTTTTAAATATGCGACTGGTTGAACTCAATTTGTCATTCTAACACACATCTTCACGAGAATTCAAATATCATTAACAAGAGTCGAGATTATGAAATTAGAGCGAGAGCTTGGTTTTGAAAAGAAAAACTATGAATTGAAGCATGAGTAATTATATTTCCCACATGATTATTCATATATTATTTCAAATATTTGAGTTTACTTATCAAATTTTGACAAATACATTATACTGGGGTCTTCAAGCATAAGAAAATAAAGTTTTGCATGATATGACATCCACCATATAAGTGGAAAGAAAGCATCACAATGCTTGATATGATTACTCTTTCTATGGTCAAAATTCAACAATGGCCAAGTTGATATCAAGATGCTTAAGAAGAAAGACAACAAAACCCTACTCCATTTGTCTCAAAATAAGTGTATTATTTTTATTTTTTTACAAAAATTAAGAATTATTAAATAATTAAGTGTGTTTTTAATATTATCCTCACTCTCCCATCTACACACCTCATGTGCAGATTTGCTCATATACATAAGTAATAAGAATAATATAGGAAAAACAACAATATAATAACCTAAAAATAAAAACATGACACTTATTTTGAGAAAAAAATTTAGACAAACAAGACACTCATTTTGGGACGGAGAGAGTATTATATTTCAAAATTTCATGTCCAATGTGTTATTTCAAACATAATACTATCTCCGTCCCAAAATGAGGGTCCTGTTTGTCTAAATTTTTTGTTCCAAAATGAGTGTCATGTTTTCATTTTTAAATTATTATATTATTGTTTTTCCCATATCACCCTTATCACTTATGCACATGGGCAGATTTGCACATGGGGTGTAGACGGAAAAGCGAGGGTAATATTAAAAACACACTAAATTATCTTGTAATCCTTAATTTTTGCAAAAAAATAGAAACAAAACACTCATTTTAAAACAGAGATAATAGTAAATGTCTATAAATATATCTATATATGTCTAAATGTTATCACTAATTCACTATTGTATTGTTTATAGTTTATGCGCGATAGTGTGTAAAATTTCACAAATAATTGTCGACGTGTACCAAAGAGTCATTCACAATTTTTTTATTAAAATTTCGACAAGACATTGTAAAGACAAGTACAAAAAAAAATACTCTTGAGAAAACAACTACTAAATTACAAACATCATTAGTGAGAAAAACTTGTAGATAAAGGCTTTCACCTTCATTTCCAAGCAAGTCATGAACCATCATTTTCCATTGAAGCTATCATCAACTTCATGTAAGAATATTTTAGGAGGATTTTCTCTGCACAGACAACAAGTGCAAAGAGAAAAGACATTAGCAATCCTGTACTGGTTTTGTGATAACAATGCTTTTCACATTCACCATTTTTCTACATTAACCGTGCAATCCTGAGAGACCTAGTAAAGCTCAATGGAATGGATTTAAACATCGAATTTTGTTTCATTAGTCTCTGCATAACTGTAATATTGTTCATAATTTTCTCTTTTCCGACATCATTACAGACCAATCTTTTATTTACTGAGGATGCTATGTCTCTCAGTTACACCCATTGACGATGACTAATGTTGCAGTTGCACTTTACAGTCAGAGGCATGCATCTAATGTTATGTAACAGAAAAGATGTTGCTGATAAAGAGTAGTAACTTACATTTCATTAGCTTCTTGGTATGTGTGACTTGTAGCAACAGCCAAAAGTTGCCCACTGCGATTATATGATAAGGATGCTACACTATTAGGACATCTAGGTAACTGAAAGTAAAAGAAAATTAAGAGTTAATTGAACCACAAATGTACCGATATAGCAACATAATGTTTCCATGATTTTTGAGGAAATAGGCATCACATGTGGTATTCATGCTCATACAAGGAGGAGAAAGCCGGACAAATGTTTTGTTCATTCAGCGAATCAGTGAAATGGTGTTTTAACATGAGGTCATAATGGTGTAAAACTTCAAAATAACATAAGCTTTTAGTTAAATGAGCATTCCTAGAGAAATAAGGCACTGAATGTTTTAAAGCTAGCATGAGACAGTCAAGGTAATTTGAAACCAGATACTTGAACTACCAAACATGTTTTATACGTAAATGATATGCACCACTTGATTTGATGATGTCATGACAAAAAAAAAATTAACTGTTTAAACTGAATTTTTCTTTAATATGAATCCAAACTAATTCAATCCCATTGAGTAATACCTCAAATAGTCTTTTCCTGCTTTGAGCATCCCATCCAACAACATAGCCATCATTGTCGCCAGTAACAAAGGCACCAAAGATACTAAATGAAAAAAAAAACATACACCATAAATACGTTTCCATAATAGAGGAATAAACAACTAATATAAGCATACCTACGCTGGATTGAATACAATTTCGTTCACTGATACTAGATGTTTGTTTGCATCCTTTGACTTTGGGCGGCACCGAAAGATGTATCTGTAACAAAGCATAGAACAGGAAGATACTTAGCCATTATATCTAAACCTGCCTGTCATACTTTTCATACAAAATACTCATGTTGAAAAACTATCAAGCATATACTACTCTTATTCTTTTTTCCAAGTTTTATATGATTTCATGATATTGACAGTTCCAAGAAAATTTGAATTTCAGCAGCTGAAATTAAGCTACTACTAAATGCCAAGAACACATAAGAAATACTTAATTTCATATACCATTTAATAGTACTTCAGTAAAGTGATTATGTTTCAGCTTTCTTTTGTTTTTCTACAACTTCCTGTCAGTTAAATGTTAGCAGAGCTCTGAGAAATTTCACATCAATTTCAACTCTGAATGACATGTTCTAGTACTAATAATAATAGTATTGTTGATCTTATGTGAAATGCAGCTTGCACATGTTTTTGTACTTATTTGTAAATTTAACAGTTTAACCACTTGTCTCATAGTTAAAGCAGAGATAATGGTAGCTTAGTTGAGGTGAGTGGTAGAGATGAAGGATGTAGCTATAATGGGCCTTGATGTATCTAAGTTTCAAATTCTAAACTGCTCAGCAAATAAATAATGGTTTCAAGTTTCAAAGAGTTCAGCAGCTAAATGATAGCAGATATTTCAAAAACAATAATTTTGAAACTGACCCCAAGTCATTTGAATTGGATGGATCGGAAATCTCCAATGCTACTCGTCCATCTACAGATCCAGCTGCATATCCTACATGATCAGTAATTTCACTTTAGCGCCACAAGACTTAAAGAAGGAACTTCAACGCAGACACAACAAATCATTTAGGGGATATGGAAACTTCAGATCTTTGACTTGTAAATTTCTGAGATGAATCACGCCTACAATTACAATTATCTATGACCATATATGACATATATGTGGTGGCAGACGAATCCAATTTACTAAAATTCATTGCACACAAAACGGTTAGAGGTTCGTTGCAAATCTTGAGTGAAGCTCTCTGTAGCCTCAGGCCCTTAGTGACAACTAGGCAGTTGATAACACACATTGCTACTATACCTTTGGAATAAGGAACAGAGCTGATACATCTTACTCTTGTGCCCATTTTTGATTCTTCTGATTGAACTGGCTGATCTAAGTTACGCAAATCAAATGTATAAACTGATGCTCCCATTGCTATCATCAAACAAAGCCCACAAAGTGACATAGACTCCACCTCTTCACCTAGATTTCTGACATACGCAAGAGACTGTGCCATGCGCATGTCCCAGGACATTATCTTTTTGTCCAACCCACTAGTAATGACATGACCTACAACAACCAAAAGATAAGAAATTATGTTATTCTTGTTCAGTAACTGAAACGCTAAACAAGTTAAAGAATATATCATGAATAATTTGTTTTCCTCAAGGCATGAAGAAAAAATAGTTTCTTTGACATAGCATAAAGAGAACAGAATGCTACAGCATATTCATAAAACCAAGACTTCACAACTTAAAAAGGCGGGAGAGAGATCACTTGGCTGTAATAACTGGGGCAGACTTACTACTCTGTACAGCTAGCACTAGGTTTGTGTTTTAAGAAGGCCTACGAGTTGTGGACATCAATATTTGGTGAACACGTAACAACATCAAATTTGAAGATAAATAAAGTTAATTTGTAGATGAGAGTATATCCTGATGATATACTGGTCCTGCTGCTCCAGAATATCCTGAACAACAAAAATGCTACAATGGAACAAAATGCATGAATGCATGATGTTCAATGCAGATTACAATACGTAAATAATACTTAACATGCACATGTAAATAATATTCAAATAACATTAGAAATGAATAAGCGTAATGGCTTACATGTATCAGCAGAATATTCAACACAGGTTGCAATATCGTCATGACTTCCAATTGTACCAAGAGTTCCCGCATGAAAGTCGTACCTGAGTGGAATTTTGTCCCATTGATAAGTAATATTGTTAAACAATCACAAGGAACTCATCCTATGTTTTAAACAAATAATTGAAACTTGACAACCACAGTGAAAAGCCCCATATATGTGATTCAAGATGTCTCAAATAACCATGTATCTGAATCACCAATGTTGGACAAAAAAATGTTTCTGAACATCATAAATTCGTAAAAAATATAGGAAGTTATAGATGGATATATTATCATGACAATTATTTTTCTCATATTGTATCAAATAAAACCACATCTCTTCTCAATGTAATATAATAATAACTATCTGTAACATTCAAAGTCTATAACAGCAAAATTCCTTTTTTGCCACAAGCAGCTGTTCTTCATAATAAAGTTCTATAGTTATAACCAATTAATCAATACCACGCTACACTTATTTCTGTAACATTGACAAAAGCTAAATTATAAATCAGCTTTTACCTAAACTACCCTACCAAAGTGGCTCAACGTGAATCACCAATGCTGGAGCTGGACAGAAATTGTTTTTGGATATCATAAATTCATACCAAACCAACATGATGATGATAAAAGGTATATGAAACCATAGGACATATTATCATGACAATTGCTTTTCACGCATTGTATCAAATAAAGACATGTCTCTTCTCAATGTAATCAAATATTAACCATCCATAAATCTCCAAAGGACGTTGCACTACGTAGTAAAGTTATGGATGGACAAAAACTAACCTAGAAACTAGTATCTTATTCTTACCTAAACTATTCCATCAAAGTGACTCAAATGGTTAACGATTCACGGTGATAAAAAAAAATCGTAATAGCAATAAATTGCAACAAACAACAATCAATTAAAAATAAACGCAAATTCTGCTTATGGAAGTTGAAGAACGAAACAAACCTTCTGATAGAACCATCAGAGCCAGCGCTGAAAGCAATAGTATCTTCCTGGAAACAACAATCCAGAAGCCCAGCTTCTGAGGGGGCTTCGAATCTGAGCACCGAGCTTTCTACATCATATAACCGGAGATTCTGGGAACAATAAATACAATACATGAATCACTTGAAACCAAACACAGCCAAAATTCTTAAAAACATTAAAGAAACAAATCACTCACCGAGTCCCAAGAGGAGATTAGGAGGTTGTTCGACTGGGGAGCAAATCGAATTCTCGAAACTGCATCTCCAATTCGATTCTTTAACTCCAAACAAGCTCCTTTCATTCCAGTGGGACAGCTGAATCTAGAAAGTTCCGATTTGGAGAAGAAAGGGTCTCTGGAAAATTTTCCCGCCCAAAGGCCTATTATCGGTAATTTCAGATAAATCAAAAAAGTGGATAAATATACGAATTTACAAGTAATTATAATTACTAAATACCCTTACCTATTTTTTAACGGTTGTAAATAGCGACTTTTCACTGGGACCTAATTGGCTTTTAGATAAGATTGGTTTAAACTCTGAACCAATTATTTGAAACTCGCCCGGACCGGCCGGGATCTTATGCGATCCCCGGTTCGAATGTGAACCGATCATGGTTAAAACTTGGTGGACATGTTGGGCGGTTTTTTGTTGAGCAAAATCAATTGGGTTTTATTTTGTATTGGTTTTGAGTTTTAGTTGATTCTGTTGGGCGCAAGTTTTGTTTCTACAAATGTTAAAGTACTTTTTAGGAAAAATTACACACAGTTTCCCTCTTAACTATACTTATTACATATACTTCTCTTAAATATCATATTATGACTTTTACCACTTTTGAACTATGCCACATTTTTACACATTCAGTTTTTCATCAATTTTTCCGTCTGAGGGGTCAAAAGGACCTAAATACCCTCTTAATAAATAAAAAAAACCACCAAACAGACCCTTAAGTTTTAAATAAAAAAAAAAGAGAAGAAACAGAGGCTTGCATCACCTCTCTCTCTCCTCTCGGGACCCTCCCAA
>JAYMTA010006713.1:0-10162 GCA_036897625.1 Pelargonium cotyledonis
AATATATGTGGTGAGATTCTTTGATCAATAGTGGTGAGAGAAAAAATAAGCCATGAAAATCTTAAAGAGTAAAATGCAACAAAGAGAGTTTTTTTTTCTCTGAAATGTGAGAAAGAAGACAAAGAAAAGTGTTCAGAAACTAACAGTACAAATAAAATATGAATAGTAAATAGTGAGTGGTTTGGGTCGGATGAAACCACTATTACTGTTTAAAATGTATATTTTTGAAAATATTCAAATTTTAAAAATAATTTTGAATATAATAATTTAAAGATGGATAATAATAAAAAAAAACTCCAAATAAACTACTGATAGAGCTTGGGGATCTTATTCCTAACCTAGCTACCACCTACCTAAACAATATTCACTTACTTCAATGCTCAATTTGTGTAAAAATTACCCACTAGTACTACCAAGTGTGTGTAGTAAATATATACTCACATCAGAGAAAAAAAAAAAAAATTATATATATATATATACTCACATCCCATCACATGCAACCACATGGATGGTAATTAATTCAATTTTAAATGGACAATATTCATTTACTATACTCTCTTCTGTATCAAGTACAAATACTTCCTCCTCTTTCCTTTTCCTATAAAACAGTTGATCTCACCCTCTAAGATATTGCAAGCATATATATATGCTAACCCCATATCATCAAGTACACCATTTTCAATACCTTCTAGTTAGGTATAAAAGTTTGGTGCAATGACATGCATACTAGCTAGAATATAGACATATAGTATATGTTTACTTGACATGTATAGTCTTCTAGTTTATCAAGTATAATATACAAAGAGAATTATTTATGTATTCAGTCACCGTATATGTCAAATACATATATGTATTCTTGTAATGGAATCACAGTCGTCTATTACAGCTAACATAAGATGAGACTCATTATATCTCACTCCCGAAAACTAAAGCCGCCTAAAAATACAATATAAGACCCTTCTACCTATTACAACTTGACACGTACCTTACAAGTATTTGACATGTAAGGTGGCTATATGCACCAAGCTGTTCTCATATATGTGTGTTTAAAATCATTATTTTGTATCAGTATGCGCTAAATAGATGAATAGTAGCTAGGGAACACAAAGGAAGTAGATAGATTGATTAATTGAAACCCTTTTTTGATACATCTCTGATTCTGATATATAAGCTATGAGAAGGAAACAACAGAAGCTTGGTCTACACTAGCTAACTAATAAACTTAAATTGACTATCTCTATTACTAATTAATCAAAACTAGTAATTAACATTAAGCAAGTAATTCAAATTTAGAGAGCTTGTTTTCATTGGGACAGAAGAAGAAAAGAAAAACCATTAGTGTTCATTCTCAGTATCTTGCTCAATTTCAGAAGAAGCAGCTTCATCATCTTGTTGATCATCATCAAAAAAGCAGGTGTCAATTCCACAAGGTGCATGGCCATGCCCAAAAGCCTTGATATGATCCTTGAGAGACCTCTTGTGCTTGAAATCAGAACCGCAAGTGCAGTACCAGAGCTTGCCACAGTTCTTTTCATGGGTCCTCCAATCACCTCTCACAGCAAAGGCCTTGGCGCACTTGCGGCACATGAAGGGCTTGATCCCATGTTTTCTCTTGTAATGGGTCTGGAGGGTTCTGAAATCTTTGAGGGGCTTGGATCTTGGATGGTCTATGTTGTTCCTGCAACCAGCTGCACAGCAATAGCATGGAAGCCTCAGCATTGCTGTGGGTTGTGTTCCTCTCAATGATTCTGGCCCTTTCCTGTACTGAGATCCATGTCCCCACATATGCATCTGTATATATACACATATATATATGTATGTTAAGCAACAGAAACCAATTCCATTACAAAAACCATGCTCATGCGAGATAAGTGAAAATGGGTGCTACTTTAGTTTTATATAGCAATAGAAAAAATAGCAGAGCTATATTTACAATGAACTCAAAAATTCAGATAGATAGTTATGAATTTGCCTAATATTTAATGAAGTTCTGGTATATAGCATAAGCAAATGCCTACTGCCGCCCACCATCAGCTCCGCCGGTAAATGGAAGGTTGGTTTTGGTTGTTAGCATTGTATGTGTATAATATTGAAGATCAGGCTTTTTGTTTTCGTTTGACATCAGCCAATGCTTATAGCAAGAACACAAACTTCAAGAAAAGAAAAGCATATATGTATATATAATGGCTGTGTAGTTCAATCACAGAAAAAGAAAGGTACTGATCATTTTGTTCTTTGTCAGTTGAACCAGGCAGTTTTAGATTTATTCATATTTTTTAAATCCCAAAACCCACAAATCATGTAAAAAGGAGAGGCTGTGAGGAAACTAGATTTGTAAATAAAATAAAAAGGCAAAACCCTAAATATGCCAATTGCCTCCTTTCATCACAGAAGAGTCATGAATATGGAAGACTAATGAGTCCAGCTTAAAGATTAAGAAAAAAAAAAGTGAATGCTTGAATTGAAGCTACAAAACAACAGGATATGGGAATGGCTTCATTTTTCTCTTTTCTGCAAAAGATAAAGTACAGTGAAAAAGGCAAAGGGGAATTTTTTTTTTCTTCTTTTCTTGATCAGATTCACAAGAACAAGAACAATAGTAATAATAATAATTTTTGGGTTCTTAATTACCTGCATGTTGTTGTATCTGTTGAATGTCTTGAAGCAAAGAGGACATGAGAACTGTGTAGGACCAATCAGAATCTGGGCTGGGGTTGGGATCCAATACTGGCCCTTGTTGACCCTATTTTCTGAGGTGGAATTGGAATTGGCACACCCTGGAGATGCAACAGTCACATCTTCTTTGTCTGATGAGACATCAGAGAATTGCCTTGACAGCATGTTAGGGCTTGGCAGAGGCAGACCTAGATGTAGAGCCACTGTCACATCTTCCTCATCATCATCAACATGTTCTCTTCTAGAGAAGAAGCTGTAGGTTGTTTCCTGCTTGTCCACTTCCATGGTGGTGGGTTGATCTTGATTATCCTGGTGTCTTCTTGATGGGCTCAAGCTGAGGAGAGGTAGGGCTTGTCTCACAGGAGGAGAGGAAGGGGGTGAGGATTGATCATCATAGTGATTGTTACTATTAGTAGTACATGTATTTGGTGATGAGTAGAGATTGTATTCAAATATTGGAGAGTGAAATGATGATGAGTAGTTTGGAGAAGATTGGTCATGAGGGTTATTGAGGTTGATCCATCCATTAAAGTAACTAGAGGAGTATGGATGATCAGCCATGATTGATGAAGATGATGATGATGATGAAGAAAGGAGGGAACAGTTGGGTAGATGGGTTTAGGTTATTATAGAGAGAGAGAGAGAGAGAGAGAGAGAGAGAGAGAGATGTACAAAACTACAACATCATCTATATATCCAAGATTTAATTAAAAGAAAAATAAGGGTTTGATAAAGCAAAACCCAATGGAGTAAAAAAGGGAGGGACAGGAATTAATCACTTGTGAAATGTGACTAAACAACACAAAGAAAAGGAGAGAGACATGAGAGAATGGAAGGAAGGAAGATGATCTTATTGGGACTTGAAAGAACAAAGCCAAGCAACTTCCTTATTGAACACTGTGTTTGTGTGTGTGAAAAGAAAATACCATTTTCTTTTCTTCTTCTTTTTTTAATTGAAAATAGTAAATAAGAATAGGGTTGGAGCAAAGACAAAGTCTGTAATTAGGCTTTAACATCCTTGGATGGTTGTCTTGTCTGCCATAGATATATAGTAATTCTAAAATCCACACAAGATTAATTAATTTTCTTGGGAAACAAACAGAAACAGTGGTATGGTATATGTAAATGCAGTCCCAGTCCAAGGCAGCACATGCTTTGGTGGAAGAGCTCTGGTCTCTTTAACTCACTACCACCTGAGAGACTGTCCCAAACTCAACCTCTTTCTCTTGTTCAAATCATCCTTTTAACATTACATGCACTAAAAGCTTCATTTTTCAATCTATGTACTGTTCATGTTTACATGCACAAGCCTCAGTCTGAGTCTGAGTCTGACTCTGAGTCTGAGCCCCACTTTGGCTTTTCTTCTCATCATCATCATTTCTACTGCAAATCTTTGGTTCATCACTACACAGACTTGTCTATGCTTTGTATATTTATTGAGGTAACACTGACAAAAAGTGCACGTAGCTACCAATAAATTTATAAGTGAAAACAGATTTTTATTTATTTATTTATAAAGAGGAATAGTTAGCGCATGTATCATAAATACATGTACTACACATGGCAGGGTGTCATTGGATGGAAGCGACTTTTTGGCAAGGAACAGTTGAAAGCCGACACTGTAGCAACGGGTTTTGGGAATGATCCGGTTAGAAACAAACAATTGAAATGGCGCGATAAAAAAAAAATGTAAAAAGTGATTATAGAATTGTAATGGTTAGGAGAATGAAGTGTTGTATTATGTGTTTGTTACAAGTTTATTCAATATTTAACAATGGCGTGAAGAATAGTGATTGTCCATGGGTTAATGGTAATATGAGTTGATAAGGAAGGGTAAATTTGTAAATAGCTTAGTGAAAAAGCATTCAATTATATATAATGGTTTGAAGTAAAACCCTCCATATAGCTTAGTCCTTCTGTGAAAGTTGTTAGGTTGGAGTGTGAGTTTACTATTCCAAATCCAATTTCTTTGAGTTTTTCTTCCTCCCCAAATGGAATACGGAGTCCCATATCCCCCAATTGCCAACATACCAGAGCTTTGGAAGCTGGTTTGCTTCGAGAACGAGTGGTCCATCAGCGCGGAGTTGCCGGTGGAGGAAGTGATGAGGCTCACTTGCTTTGTGCTGCCTACGGGGTCGGAGATGAGGGGAATAGAAATCGACAGGATGGTGTTTTGCCTGTGCTTCAGATCTATGTGGGGATGCGTGAAGAACAATCACCCAGAGATATGGTTGGAGGCTTTTCGCAAGTATGCGAATCATTGGTTTATGCCGGCTGAGGAGGAGAAGGTGTTGCAAGCTGTAGACCAGAGGATGTTCATTTTGCGGAGGTTCTAGGAAGCGTCAACGGCAAACGTTGTCCTGCAGATGTCAGCCTTCGAAGAACTGTTCCATGGCCCGAGTTGTAGTGTCCCGCAAATTACACCAGATACCCCTCAGCCGTTGCGTGTGATTTGGCCAAAGGACAGGATGGTGAGTCCTCTCACCCATCCGGGGTTAGCGTTGGAGGTCAAATTGTGGGATGCTAGCTATAATCTGGAGCAGGAGGAGTGGAGGAGTTTAGAGATGAAATAGGAAATGCAGATGATAGATATAAGCAGAGAAGCCCGCGTGTCAGTCACATTCTTAAGAAAGCCAGGGGAAATGAGACCAAGTTACATGATGCTGATAACGCCGGAGCCAAAGGGAAGGAAAAGCAAAAGATTGTCGGCAAAAAGCTTAATTGAAGTGGTGTGGACGGGCGAGGAAGAAAGTACACCGGCAAACCAAAGGCATCCAATGAATCTCCTCCATTGTGATTTTGTTTGAGACTAAAGTGAGTGGAATCAGGGGTAGACTAATTCTCTCCCGGCTGGCTTTTGATCATTCTGTTATGGTGGATGCCTACGGTACATCTGGTGGTTTTGTGCTTTTATGGAAAGGTAACAGGATGCAAGTACAGTTACTGAAGCAGATTGCTCAGGCCATGGGGGTTGTGGTTAAGGTACCTTCTTGTAATATTTCCTTTAATGTATATATGGTGTCTATGGTAGTACCTCACATGGTTTATGCCTTGTTTTGTGAGTTGATATTAAGCTTATGCTATGTAGGTTTAGGGGGCCTGTAGTAGTGTTTGGGGATTTCAATTATATTCGTTCCCAATCTGATAAAAGGGGTGTGATCCTGTTATATTTTTGCTAAGTCCAAACTGTTCAATGATTGTGTGCATGAATGTAGCCTGATTGATATAGGTTTATCGGGTGATCGGTATAGTTGATCAAATATTCAAACTTTGTGGAATAGATGTGAAGAACGTCTTGATAGATATTTTATGAATTGTGACTGGTTGGATGTTTTTCCTTAATCCTCTGTTAAACATCTAGCCAGGATCAGATGAGATCATTGTCTGGTTTTGTTGTGTTGTGGTTGTAAGTGATATTCTGCTTTGGTGAAAGCGTTAATATTTCAAACCCCGTGGTATTCTCATAATGATTTTGAAAGTATTGTCCCTGATTCATGGAATGGTTTAGCTGAAGGTCATACTCAATCTAAGCTTAGAATTGTATTAGGGGCTCTGGCTAGATGAATTAAAAGGGTGTTTGGGGATAGTAAAAGAAAGCATGTGGTAGTAATTGAATTGAGGAGGTTACGTCGGTCCAGTATGCTTTAGAGTCCAATTCGTATATTCAGCTAGTAGAAAGAGTGAGATCTTTGAAGGAAGATGTTTTGGTATTGCAAATCTAGAGTCATTTAGTTAAGTAAAGGGGATTATAGTTCTTAGTTATTCCATTAAAGTACAAAGTTTGGGAAGTGCTATTAGAAAAAAGTTATGAGCATTATAAAGATGTGAATCATATTATTAGGTCGTGTCCATTTCCTGAGTGTACTTTGTATTTATTTAGGAGTGAATATGAACCTAGGATCTTCATTTTATGATTGGTAATTTGCTGGTATTATGGATGGTATTGTCTATATTAGCGGTTTACAGTCTATGTGCTAATCTTATACACTTGTTGGAGCATTTGTCTCAGTTTTCATAAAGGATATTATGAAGGTTGTTATGCTTCCCGAAGCTGTGTGGTTCTTCATGGTAAAGCGCAAGCTTATGAGTTTGTTTGAGTTATTGCTCCTTCATATTATTTGGGTCTTGTTGGAGGTCATTGTTTGAATTGTGATGATATTTGTGCTCATCCGTGGAGATCCACAATCTTAAATTGCAGGGAAAACTTGAACCCAGTTGAAGGTTTGGTGTTGATGCAATTCAAGAAGAAGGCTAACAAAGGAGCTGATTTGTTGGCAAAATTTTAAATAGTCATTTTGGATCTATGTTATTTCATGATGACCCACCTGTGGGTACGGATGTGCTGTTGTGGGATTAATGTAATCTAAATATTAACAACTCTTGTATGTTGAACCGTATTCGTGATTAATCTTGCCTGAGGCAGTGTTTTCTGTAAAAAAAAGTGAGCAAGACTAACCTCATACAAAAATGTTATGTATTTTCCAAAAGTGATGATGAAATATGGAGTTGTGTTCATGGTAGTAGTATATGTATTTCATGTAATCACATATCCTGGAATAAGGACTTAATATTATGGAAGAAGGAAATGTATTGAAGACATGAAATGGTCATTGAACATCTTAGAGTAAGAAGGAATGACTTTGATTGCCATGTTTTGGGATAATGCTTAAAGTTAATGGATAGTATGTTTATGATAATGTATAACAACTGAATGGGTGTATAGTGTAATGGTTAGTACTTTGTACAATGTTGAGAACCATCCATGTGAAGGGAAGAGAAGTTAGTTTCATTCGAAAACATGTAACGGTCATTATACATGAGCAGTTAATGAATGATTATTGTAATAGTCGTAAATTTAAACAGCGAGAAAAGACATTTTCATTGATAAAGAACCAAATACAAGCGGACGGAGAAAAGTCAGAGCAATTGATTTCCTGTTACATGAACTCTTGTAGAGAACATCATGCATACAACAGCTAAGACTGCGACAAGGAAGAAAATTCTAAACCCAGAATATAAAGGTTTCCTATTACGAACAGTGTTCCCATCAACCGTAGGAGCAATATGCAAAGTAGCTGAGCTTGAAGACGCGGTGGAAAAGGTGGAGTTGCTGCTATGATAAACATTAGAACGTCTAACCTTCATGCTCTTCAACTCCTGTAACAAGAACTTTCTATCTTCATATAACTCCTTGATGACTTGTTTGTAATAAGTGTGTTCAAGCAAATCATCGTCATGAAAATCAAAGAAACCACAATTTCTGGTTTTTTCTGCATAGAGAAACTAGAATTTTAACGGCCCCACCAAAGGCTGAAATATATAGGTAGATGAAAAGTAATAAAGTTGCAGGTGACAACGATAGAATCTGTGAGCCGGATTCTTAAGCGTCCATGAGATCATACGAACAGCAGGAACATCAGAGCAACAAAATCATTTTTCTCCTTCGTAATCCGTTTTTAATTTGTACTCGATTACACTTTCTTCAAACATAGTTTGTTGAATAACTGTAATTAAAAAAATTGCCAATATATAATAATAAAAAGAAAACATGTGGCACCTTAAAACGAATTGAAGAGGAGAGGAGGAATTTTTGAGAAAAAGGAAGATACATACCGTGTACAAAAGGTAGAGATGAAGAAGTGGGGAGTTAGGGTTGTGTATAAAGTGATGGAATTTATAGATTTGAGAAAAGTATTAACATGTTTGTAAAGGGCCGAAATTGGTAAAGTAGTATTGAATAGTAACAACAACATGTTAATGGTGTTGGATAGGAGTACACATTTATGAGAAAGCCAATGACATGTATTTAATGGTGCGAAATTGGTTATGGTACTAGTGAATAGTAACAAGTACATTGTAATGGTGATTGGATATGATTGTAAAGATCTGTGAGTCCCAATTTGCATGTTTGTAATGGTGCGAAATTGGTGAAGCTTGTAGAGAATACTAATGAAGACATTTTAATGGATATATGGAAACGAATTTTCAGAAACGAGAAAACCGATTAAATGTTATTAATGGTGCGAAATATGGAAAGGCAGATGTGTAAAGGTGATTTGATTCGTATTTTGAATTGAAAGTGGAAGTTTCCTAATTTGATTGTGGTTTGAACCCTAAAAGAAGATTGTGCTGCGACGATGAAGACAAAGAAAGCTCTACGTCTGCGTGATTCAGATGGCGACGAAGTATACAGATATGGCAATATTTTAGTTTGATATTGAACTAAATTTGGTGTACTGTGAATTGGTTTTCGTTGTATGTTTGCAAATTTTGTAGTACACATAGTTATTATACATGTATGGCAATATTTTAGTTTGATATTGAACTGAATTTGGTGTACTGTGAATTGGATTTCGTTGTATGTTTGCAAATTTTGTAGTACACATAGTTATGTAAAATAATACAACGCATTTGTATTGATATTAGTGAGGAATTTGCAGAGGACGACCCAGGACTATTTGACTTGTCATGGCTAAAGGAGTTAGCAGATGAGGTGCGTAAGAGTTCAATGCCAGGTTACATGAGTGACAATAGTGAAGAGATAAAGGATAAGAAATGTAAGAAAGTGAAATTTTCGAAGACAGGTGATGAAAAGAAGAGTATAGAAAGAGATAACGTTGAATTGTTTTCATTAGAATTGGACAGCGCAGACGATTTTGCATCGACCGAAATATCAGAATTGGTGAAGGAATTCAAAAATAAAAAACGGCATAGTTTGGATACAGATAACAGTGAGGACAGTAGAAGTGGAGATGTTGAACATTTTTCGAAGACAGGTAATGAGAAGAAGAGTACAGAAAGAGATAATGTTGAATTGTTTTCATTAGAATTGGATAGCGCAGACTATTTTGCATCGACCGGAATATCAAAATTGGTGAAAAAATTCAAAAATAAAAAACGGCATAATTCGAAGACAGATAACGGTGAGGAGTGTAGAAGTGGAGATGTTCAGCATTCGGTGGGAATAGAAATAGATAGCGATGATGGTTATTGTTCAAGTGAAGAAGAGGAAGTGTTGAATGATGATGTAGATGTCAATATCCAGAAATCGAAGACATGTAACGGTAATATTAGTAAGGAAGGTAAAAATCCTATAACAATTATCACTACAGCTGTGGGAATGATGTTCATAGATACCGATCAATTGACAAAGTTCTATAAAGCTTTTGCTTTTAAAGAGGGGTTTGGGGTTACGACTGCATTGTCTAGGAATTTCAAATTTGGTAATGAAAAGACTTTGAAATTGAAGAAGAATTTTGATTTAATTTGCAATGCAGGGGGGAAACCAAGGCCAAAGATAGCTGGAGCAAGGAAACGACCGTCGAAGCAATTAGGATGTAAAGTTGGTCTGAAATGTGCTTGGGATAAAAAGACGGAGTGTTATAGAATAACAAAGGTTATTTTGGAACATAATCATTGTGTTGATCCAACTACTTCACGATTTCATGTAAGTTTTCGAGGGTTTGGTGTGGACGACGCGCGGAAG
>JAYMTA010006714.1:0-10162 GCA_036897625.1 Pelargonium cotyledonis
TTTTGGATCAAAAAGTAGTAGCAAGCCTCAGTGCATATATTCCAGTAGATATTCCGCAGCTAAGAACACAAACTTTGTCAAGCGGAGCATCGGGATGGATCTTGGCAACACAACCAACATGGCAAACAGTATATTCACTGAAGGTAGAGGTACCAACAAAGTGATAAATGGGCTTGCCATTGATGGAGAACCTGGATTTCCCATCACTGAGCATCACGCCTCTGTCAGTGTTGATCCTCAGGAGATCACACATGTTGCTCTCTTCCGATTTGCAGTGGGCACAATCTCCGCATTCCCCAGTGAACACAGGCAGCACTTTGTCTCCCGGTTTCAGATCAGTCACACCCTCGCCTACACTCTCCACAATTCTGAACACAAAACAAGCATTAAGTCTCAAACTAAACAATCAAACTTCAAATGCTAATCACAAACTCGTAACAAAAGAACACACATACCCTCCAGCTTCATGACCAAGAATTCGAGGAAACACCGGGGTCTGGCCCTGCAATTAACATAAACAACCCCTTTAATTATGATTTTGTTATAATGTTCAATACTAATGGTTGAAGAATTAGGCAAACCCATTAGTCAAAAAGATATTTTTAACATCAAGATCAGATTGACTAAGTATAGACTACTGTTCAGACAAAAAAACAAAAAAACATTAGTTAGTAGTTGAAATCAAACCTTAGCTTCCCAGAAGTAAACATCAGTGTGGCAGAGAGAAGTGACAAGGATCTTCAAGCGGACCTCATTGGCCTGCGGTGGTGCCACCTCCACCTCTTCCATCACCAGCGGTTTTCCAGCTTCCCATGCCACCGCAGCTATAACAAAACCCCATTTGTTTACAATAGTTTAATCAGAAACAGGAAGAGACCCATTAAAAAAATCACTGCTTTACTGTGAATTAACGATGACCCAGAATTCGCAAGTCCAAATTGAAACAACCCACAATCTTAAAATCCTAAAATCCTAAAACCAGGAACAGAGAATCCAAAAATTGGGAGATAAAGAACAGACCTTTGCATTTGATAACCTTGCCGGCAGTGCTAGACATCGTCGTATCAGATGAGAAAATGATTTCGGAATTCGCTAATTCTTTATGGGATCAAAGCAATTGTTATCTTTTTTTATGTGATTGTGAGTAGTGAGAAGAGACGGAGCGTGAGTGTCGGTATTTATAGTGAAAAATGAAGAGAAAAATAAGGGTTGGTGGTGGGATCGGATAGTACCCATGAATCGTACTACAGAGACAGATACCATGTTCGGTTTTGTTTGCTGGTTTTGGTTAATTGCTTGCTCATCACGTTTTTTTTCTTTAAGAACAAGTTGATTTCCATAATCCTGTACGTGGGTTTGTCTTTGCGCAACAACGTTGTACTGTGGTTTGTGTCTGGTTTTCTTCTCTTCCAGCGGCGCCGACTCAACTGTATTCAATATTACTAATTTAAAACCACTTGTCACTCCTGTTCATTGTACACGTTCCTTTATGCTACGACACCAAAATTTTGGAATAAAATTACAATTTGTCAATTTCTTTGTCTACATGATAAGAAAAATGGTAAATGTCCCCAATTTTCTACAAAGTGACATGATACATTCATATTTTGTGGTCTAAATATAAGTTTAATTGTGTTTTGAAAGAATATATAAATTTAAATGAATAAAATTTCGACATATATGGTACCACCATCTTTCAATGAAATTATAACATAGAACGCCCGACTTATAATACCTGCTATACATGTGGCGTGTTGCTATTTGACCGATGCATTAATAAAATAATTGATGTGTTATGTCTCTTTATTTGCCACGTCATTTTATAATAAAAAAAATAATTTTCTACAAAATTTGAGAAATTTAGAATTACTCACGGGACAAATACCAGACATTTATTTGCACTAAATACTCATTGTACCATCATATTTTGAACTTATCAAAATTACCATTTTCGTTATTGGAAATGATTAGTTCATGTAGCTATGTGCATGTATATTGCTTGTAGACTGATGTGAACTAATCACAACTACACGTACATCTCCTGCATTGAAAAATGATGAGGAGAGACCCAAACATGTGTTGGAGAGAGAAAAAGATCATGTGGGGGTGCCACCAAGCTCGTCGGTCAACAGGTAAGGGATTATTCCAGCTTAACTTGAGATCTCAAGTTCGAGTCCCAAGAAATGCAACTGCGTTGAAACTTGGTAGGGACAGCTTTGCCGCATTTGTGTCCTACCCGACTCGAATGAGAATTAGTCTGGGTGTGGTAGAAGGGTTAAAGATGTCAACCGCGAATTTGTGGGCCCGCTTAGGAACCTCATGGTTTAAACATAAAAAAATCATGCGGATAATAATACGTCACGTCAGTCTACATGTAATATACATGCACGTAGATACATTTAATGATCCTCTTCCCGTTCGTTATTTGCTCTAACTCGTCAAAATTTAAGGTGATATCTTTTTTTATCCCTTAGACTTGTTCGTATTTGAGATTTAGTTCAAAATTAAGAATTTGCACCATTTCGATCATTGTACTTGTTTGTTTTTTTTTTCTTTTTAGTCCAACTGACTTGTTGCAAAACAATAAAAATATATTACCCCAAAATTTTGTAAACGATGCAAAAATCTAATTTTAAACTAAACCTCACATACGAACAATTGCAAGGGGTCAGAAATAATATTACCCAAAATTTAATCAAAATTTGTGAGTTGGGAATTGTTGTCTTGTAGTTAGAGAAGTGTATATGAGAGGACGTGAAACACTGTAACCAAGAATTAACCCTTTGGATATATTACACCTTTCGTTCCAAATTAAGTGTCATATTTCTCTTATATTTTTGTTTTAAAATGTCTTGTTTCTTTTTTTAATCAGTTAGTTATACATGAATTGTTAATAATATCATCATAAAAAGTTAGTTAGGATCTCTAAATACATGATCATGAGGATACAATAGTAAATATACCATACTAACTAACTAACTTTTCCTTAATTTTTATCAAAATAAAAAAGAGAACACTCGTTTTGAGACGGAGGTAATATATTATACTATGTGGTAGTTTCAAATCCTACAAGTATTAATTTAGCTTTGAAAATCTCATATTAGGTCTATTCAAGAAAAAAAGTTTTTAAGTCCATTACCTTTCTGAGTATTAAGAGGCCCAATTTAGACCAACATCAACATCAACATACTACCTTTTGCAAAACATAACAATCACTTGGATGTCTACGACCAAAGTTTCGCCGCTAACATGTCATCGTGTTTCTTCGAATGTGGGTTTAGCAAACAAAACTTTTATATATGACAAAAGACACGTGGAATATATAATGTAAATAATGGGTTGAACAGCAAAATTAAAAGGAAGGCATGGGTGTGGCAATTGGGTGGAAAGTGGACTGGAGATGCATGTATATAGTATTGGTGGTGTGGCCACTGGTAATTACCTTTTTGCACTACAAAATACGCATATTCTCAATTAACATGCCATTGCTCAATCACATGTTGGGTCAAACGGTTGATGCATTTTGAATTTTTTTTTGAAATTTCAAGCTCAAGTCTTTTTGCCGATAGTATGAGGTGAGATTTATAGAGTTGCTAACGGAGTAACGCCCCCTACTAGGGAGACGTGAGATTTATGGAGTTACTAACAATGTGACGCCCCCTACTAAGGAGGTGAAAAACACTGATATTTATAGACCTGTTGTCCCGTCACTTAAAAAAAATAAACTACAACTACAACTACAAAGTGAATGCCCTCATGTCTATGTGCTGCTGATTAGGCTAGCTCCACACACAACCCATTAACATATACAAAAACAAGTGTGTGTGTGTGTATAATTCGTATGTATATATACGTGTGTGTCTTTGTGTACGTGTAATCCATATTGTTGGGAATAGTTTGCATGGAAAAAGTTGGAATGAGCTTTCCTCTAAGAATAAGCTTTCCAGTTATTCCTGCATGTACCAAACATAACATAGAAATAAAAATATTAGAATGAGCATTCCATTCCATTCATTTCATGCGTACCAAACATAGCTTAAGTCTTCTATGAACGTTCCGGTTAAGAGGGAACACCTCCACTCCCAAGGAGAGTAAACTCCTCGGTGTATTATTGAGCTCATTAAGTGAATGCAGAAGCAAAATGCATTGCGGAAAGTGGGGAAAAATAGCTGTAAAGATAGACACAATTTTCTAGTATAAATAAGTAAGTGCAAAAAAGAAAAAAAAAATGTAACGTTGCATTATTTGAATCGGTGCCTATACCATCTACCATAACCGAAATCTAAGTAAACATCAAAGAAATATCAATTGAGAAAAATCTTGTTTTACAATATCAAATTTCTAAGAGCGGGATTGGGATGGTAATCGGTCTAGAAGAGAACTTATCAGTCTATTCAATTTAATGCTTAACTTTAGGAACATCAAAGATTCAAAAACTTAATTTTTCGATTATGAAATGTTTATAATTAAATTGCTTGTTTGTACTTTCAAAAATATATTATAACATTATCAAACTCAAATCCAAAGGCAGGGCTAATCGCCTAATCATGGTCTATATATTCTTGTGATTAATTATGTATTACTCTTTCCATCTCAAAATGAGCGTCTTGTTTTTTCGGCATTTTTGTCCCATAATGAATGTCTTGTTTTATTTTCTAATAAGTTAGTTATGTATGAATTGTCAATAATATTCTTATAAAAAGTTAGTTAGGAACTTTCAACACATGATCATGAGAATACAATAGTAAACATACCACACTAACTAACTTCTCTTTAATTTTTCTCAAAATAAAAAAGAGGACACTCATTTTAAAACGGATGGAGTAAATAATAACATAATCATTCATGACTAGATTGAATCAATAATCAAATTATGCACCACAAAATGGTTATGTGGTTCTGTATGGTGACACATCATATAATTAGATGTCATATTCTAATTATAAAAGTTAATTTTCATATATAATTTATGAATATACAATAATTAGGCAATATATATGTATAGCAAATGATGAAACAAAACACAGTCATTCACACGCCGAAACCATCCTTTGTTAAAACCTACCACACGAAAAGCATGATGGATCACTATTTTATATTCTTTTGCACTAAACTTTTTCTTTCTCTAATTTTTTTTTATTATTATATTTTTTCAATAAAAAACTTATTTTATGCAAATACTTTTTCCCAAACTTATTATGTATGGTTGGTAAAGTATATACCAAAAGACAAAAGAATAGAAAGCAAAATGTTGAAAAGATGTGGAATAAGTATCTACTGGATGTGGCACAATTGGTGCATTAGGACTGTGTGAATAAAAAGAGTTCTTAAGTTCGATCTACACTCAACACACCTGTGAGGAGAGATGAGAAATTCTTAACCCTGTAACTAATCCTCAAATGAAAACCTGTTCATGAACCCCATGAATGAATGTCAATATAACAAGTTCATCACAAACACGACATGATTATTAATCGACTGAGTTTGTTACCACGAACATAAAAACAATTATAAATACGTCATGTCCAAACAAGCGTAAACCATATCATGTTCTATCAGATCACATGACGCGTTCCAAATGGTCGGCACTAGAGTCTATGCTTATAATTATTTCCACAGTTACAATCAAATGCAATTAAATGATTGGAACATAAATATTTATTGTACTTTAATGAAATTAAAAAAACGTGAATAACACGTCTCTTTTTTTCCTTTGTCATTTTGAGAGTCGGGCAGAGCTTTTGAACATGCTCATTAGATCAACCTTCAAATTTGTTGTTAAATCAGATGGCATACCTGATGGTTGCGAGGGGCAATTCACAAAGCTATCCATGTGGTCGCATTGCACTCCAAGTGCAGTCGTTTTTAGTTGTTCGTGCGCTCATGCTGGAGGTGATAATTTAAGTGCATTCAATTTGATAATTCAGGTTGATTGACACTATTTCAGTGCCTTTGGTTTGATTATTCAAGATGTTTTAGTTACTGTATCTCAATTTGGTAGCGTCAATTTTTTATTTTTTTTTGTTGGTATGTGAATCAAGTGACCCAATCAATTTGACTTTCAATTTTTTTTTGTCAAATTTTCTAGATGAGTTGATTTGCAAGGCCTTAATTTTATATCGTATTCATTATCGGCTGATTTAAATTAATAAATTATTAATTTTTAGGTTAAAAAAACGTGAATAACTACATAAAATTTTGGAAATATTTATAATTAATTTCAAATATCTCTCTCCCACTAGTTTGATTTTGCGTCACTAGAAGCAACCCCAACCAGTCTATAGTGTATGCACAAAAACCGCCCCTCCACTTCACTCCCTGCCTGTCGTTTTGTCACATTAAAAGGAAAAAGAAGCCAAACACACAAACACAGAAAAATTAAATTCCTCTCCCTATAATGGGTAGCTCACCATCCGGCAATGCTTATCTCCCAAATCTAGAGCGACCCATTTCTTAGTTCTCTTCCCATTTCCAGGAAAAATCTTTGCTCACTCCGTTTGGATTCTCTTTGTTCTTTATACCCTCTTCAAAACTCAGTTTTTTTTTTCCTTCTTTTCGTTTCTTGTCCTTATTTACTGCCATCAGATTTCGTTTCATCAAAAAATTTGCAGTCTTTCTTCGAATCAGGAGACACCCATTTGGCCATCCACTGCCGAGGAGGCTTCTGGTGAGGTAATTTCGTCTGGGTTATGTTTTGTTTTTTTGAATTATGTGAACTTTTTCTGAAATTTGTTTCTTTGTTTTTTCATTGATCTGTTTTTGTTTTTAAATGTTCTAATCTTGTGGTATTGGTTTAGTTAGTGATGTTTCTGTTTTCTTGTTTATGTGGGGTTTGTGATGTTTGATTGATGGGTCTCCTTGGTCTAATCCCAACCTACCCAATATTATTTTTATTGTTTCAAGTGGCTGGTCCTGTTTAGGGTTTGATATTGAAGCTGTGGTAGTTGTTCTCTGTTAGATAAAATGAGCTGATTTTTACTTTTTTGTTGGATCTGCAAAGCTTTTTTTGGTAGTGAAAATCTTTAATGCCCACTTTGGTGTTTACTGTTATATTGCTATTATCCTAATGTGGTAGCAATTCATTGGTTAGCATTTTCTTTTTCATTTTTCATTTTTGTTGAGATGGTAAATTATGAATCTACTTATAGTAATCTTCATATGTTGTGGTTTGGTGTCCACTTTTCTTGTTTTATTTCTCTTGAGGGCATGGTCATAACTTCATATGTGGTTGCTTAGCTGTCTTAATCTGTTATTATTACCCTTGGGTGTTGTACCTCAATCTCATACAAGGTTGCGCATTTTTTTTATGGGTATTCTTGGTTATAATCTCATTCATGATGATATATAAGTTTTCTTCTGGGTTTGCTTCTTATCTCATATTATCTGGGATTATGAGTAAGTTTTGCTTGAATCTTGAGAGATAACTCCATTGCTGTGGCAGTGTGGCTTTCAATGATCCCCATCAAGCTTGAAAGAATTGAAGAGGGATAGAGTTTGTTGCAAGTCCTGGATTTGGGCATCTGATAGCCACGATTTAAGGAAAACAAAAAAATATGTTGAAAGAATTTAAGAGGTATAGAGTTTTGTTGCAAGTTCTGGATTTGGGCATTTGATAGTTGTGTTTTAAGGTAAAGAAAAATTATTAAAAGCTGCAAACTGTAGCCATGGTATTACTGTTTTAATTTGTAATGTGTTTTGAACTCTGGAGGTGGTTTGATTGAAGATCTGAAGTTACATTCTACTTTAATTTGTATGTGTTCTGAATGCTAGAGGTGGTTTAATTGTGAGATCCGATTTTAAATTTAACTTATACAGGGCTTCCTCTGCGACCATTTTGGTACTCAACTTGGGCCCCTAAGCAATACGATGGGGTCCAACTCTTTGGTCTTACGAATGCTGGTTTTATTTTTAAGAAGGGTGGAGACGATGGGGTCTTATTTTGATTTGCTCTTACCTTTTCAGTGGGAGAGAGAGCCGTTGCTTCTTGGATTATATTCAGCTGACCATAACCTCTAGCTCTATGCTTAAGATATCTCAATTGTATGTTAGGCTTAATGTTTCTTTTGTGTTTGTCATTGTGTGATATCTGAATTTGATCTGCATGCCTTTCTCTTCCATGATCATTTTCAGTTGCTCAACATTATTGAATTTCAATATATTTGAGTTGTAATTATTTATAATTAGTTCTCTTGCATACCCGTACCTAGTATATTTGGAAAATAATTGTACTGTCGCACCGGGTACTCACAAGTCATACCCATACTTGTGCTTCATTGGTTTCTGTATAACATTTTTTTCTCTTGTTATTTTTCTTTTGTAGGTTCCTTTTACTTAGTTCTTAATTATGGAAGGAGAAACATCATGGGTAAGTCATTGCTACAATGAAACGGCAAGAGGTGTTAGAGATTTTGATGCATTCTCAGAGCTTAGTGATGAAGGTGGTAAAGAAGTTGGTGCAGTTTCTTTGGATTTAATCCTCCCTGATGATCTGCTGGAAAGAATCTTGGCTTATCTCCCTATTGCAAGTATTTTCAGAGCAGGTTCTGTTTGCAAAAGGTGGCACGAGCTAGTTAGGTCAAGAAGGTTTTTATGGAACCCTTCACATGTCCTGTCACAGAAGCCTTGGTATTTCATGTTTACAAGCTCTGATGAACCAATTGGTTATGCTTATGATCCCATCCTCCGGAAGTGGTACAGCATTGATCTCCCCTGCATTCAGGCATCAAATTGGTTTGTTACTTCTTCTTGTGGTCTGGTTTGTTTCATGGACTATGACAGTAGAAGCGAGTTATACGTCTGCAATCCCATCACCAAGTACTGCAGGAAACTTGAGGATCCACCAGCTCCCAAATATTCTGATTACAGTGCAGTTGCGATCTCAGTAAACAGAGTGTCACATGGTTATACTGTGTCAATTGTCAAGTCTAAACAAGTCCCTGACGATTTTTTCCAATGGGAGCTCTCGATCAATGTTTATAATTCAGAAACAATGATGTGGATGAACTCCTGGGGAGAGGTGTTGAATGGGTGGAGAGGTGGTGATGATAGTGTGATTTGTGATGAGGTTTTGTACTTCTTGATTTATTCCACCGGGGGTGGGGTGGGTTTCGGTGGCCCAGAAAATCGTCATGGGCTTATTGCTTATAATCTTTCTAGCCGAACTTCCAGAAGTTCGTTGATGAAGAGCTTTATTCCAGTACCTTGTCCTCTTACATGTGGGCGTTTGATGAACCTTAAAGAGAAGCTGGTTATGGTGGGCGGAATCGGGAAACAAGATCGGCCTGACATAATCAAAGGAATTGGCATATGGGTTCTAAAGGGCAAGGAGTGGCAAGAGGTTGCCCGTATGCCTCATAAGTTCTTTCAAGGATTTGGGGAGTTTGATGATGTTTTTGCAAGTAGTGGCACAGGCGATCTCATATACATACAGAGCTATGGTGCTCCCACACTTCTTGTTTATGATATGAACCACAAACATTGGAAATGGTCGCAGAAATGCCCAGTGACGAAAAGGTTCCCTCTTCAACTCTTCACCGGTTTTTGCTTTGAACCCGGACTTGAAATTGCTCCTTGATGATTGATCTATTAGGGTGTCCTAAAGCTATTGTGTTGAGAAGTTTATAGAATGTGATCCGACAGGACGGGCAGATGAAAAATGAGAATGTTATTCTTTTGCATTGGGAGTAAATACAAATTTGTGAACTTTCTACCTATCAATATGCAATTCAAATGAATTGATTGTCTTGGTGTAAACTGTCTTATGGATTCAATTCAATTCTATTATGTGTACATAAGACTCTGATGCAGAAAACCACACTTTCAAGCTGGTGAATGTGATGCGCAACAATCATGGGGATGGGTGGTGGCTTCCACAGTCCTTGGAAAAGTGTGGGTATGTATCTGTATCTTGTTTCCATTAAGCATGTCAAATCTAGAGGAGAAGGTGGTGCCTTCACTCATACTCAAATGTATGTGTCGTGTAGGGATGGGTTCCCATGCTTCCACTTTTTGCTTAAGCAAGCTCGTCGGGACATCTTGCGATACAAAACGTCTTGCTTGTTTTGTTTCCATCCGTGAGCACGAGGTGGCGAGCTGCTCTTATGAAGATGCAGCCTTCAAAGCTAAGGAAAACAGCCATGTTTCTAAGCATGAGGTGTTTAGC
>JAYMTA010006715.1:0-10161 GCA_036897625.1 Pelargonium cotyledonis
GCGGGGAGCCCAAAACCCCCCGACAATGGGTTCGTTTTCTTTGCCGGAGCCCAGCCGGTCGTCGTTGTTGCTCCATCTCCAGCCCGCCGACGTCGCGCACAGAGCAGAGCAGGGCTGACGTCGTTCGTGTCGTCGCATCTGAACCGGACGAGCTCTAGAGTGGTGAAGGCGATGACAGGTTTGGATGAGCTGGCCCTTGTGGATGCCTAAGGCGGAAAGAGAGGCGGTGACGGACTCCACGTTGAGCCAGAGGTTACAGAAGGAGAAGAAGAACAGTAGGGATAGTTAGGTCATTTCATAATTTAACGGACATAATTTGGACAAAAAAAGCTCAGGAAAAAATGGAGTACTGCAAAGTTACAAAAAAACATTAGGATTAGCCGGTGCAAAATATATCAAGTACATGATACTAAACTGCAATTACCCCTATATAATAAATGAGTTTATTTTTTATTTTTAGTAGAAAGTCATGTTATAGGCTTTTAGGTTCTAACACAAATGTTTTCTTAATGGCAAATATTATAAACATTATTAAATTTAGAACTGGTTAGGACTCTGATGACGAAATCTTAAAATATTATTCCAAACTCGTAATCCTCTTTATACAAGAGTTTTATTTTTCCTGATCAGTTGAGCTATACGTGGTAGGGTTTAACAGAATTACCTATGACCCACCCAAACCGCCCATGCCCTGTCTCCTTTTGATCCGCCCCGCTTCAACCCATGTAATTTAACGGTCAGAAAATGTCCAACTCGCCCATTAAACGAATGACAGTTGGATTTCATAAACCACACCCACGGTTTAAACTGCCCACCCCGTAAAGTACCTAGTATATAAACAAAATGTCTAACCCTAATTCCACAGAGTCTCTTTCACTATTCTCTTCGAGTCTGTTCATTTTCTTCTCTCCATTTCTCAGACATAGCTCTAATTCCTGATATGATTTCATTCAATTCTTCGACCCTTAGTTTACTTCGAAACTCTATAATTTGAGTCTTCGTCTTCTTCTTCTTCTTGTTCTTCTTTTTCTATAGAGCCTCTCTCACCACTTAGACACTTACAGTTAACTCTTGTCTTCTCCTTCTCAAAATCCTTGCTTTCATGGCAAACTCTCAGCAAGATACTTTAGATTTTACTCCTAATCTGGCTCAAGTTAAGTTTGAAGATGATCAAGTGCAAGAAGTTCAAACTTAGGTATATTTCTGATACAATTCTTTTTTATTTGTTGAGCTAATGTATCTTGCATGTCTTATTTGAGTGTTCTATCATTAGATTTAGGGTTCTATTTACCCAAATTTATGATTTAGGGTTCTGTAGTTGAATGCAAGTCTTATTCGAGTCTTTGAGCTTTAGGATTAGGTTTCATTTTTTATCAATTTTTGTCGCATGTTTGATTCTAGTCTCTAGTCATTAGTTTTAGGGTTCTGTTTTGATCAATGCATGACTAATCTTCGTCTTTGATAATTAGTTTTAGACTCTTAGGGTTTTCTTTTGATCATTTCTTGCTTGAATGTCATTTTTTTTAGGGATCTGTTGATTCTAGTCTCTGATAATTAGTTTTAGACTAATGTTCTCTCTGTGTGTGTTTACTTGCAGGAAAAATCAAAGACTGAGATTGGGAAGCTGAAATGGGGGAAGAAAAAGGATAAACAATTACACTTTGTTGTAGAGGATATATGGTAAGAAACTTTTCAGCCCTACTTGGAAATATTTTAGATCACATGTGCTTGATAAAGCCTCAAGTAAAAAAAAAATCTTGTTTTCATTATGATAAAACTTATTTAGTAGATATAGTTCATCATGGTACATCAACATTATTAACTCATACTAGAATATGCAAAAAAAGGTCTAAATTAGTCTTCAAAACTATAAGTAATGGTCAAGAAACAAAAACCCAAATATCTGATAGGAGTTTTGATCAAACTGAAGCTAGAAAAACATTGGTTAGAATGCTTGTGTTGAATGAGTTACCCTTTAGGTTTGTAGATAGTGGGGCCAACAGTTTATTGAATGCGTATGCCCTATGTAATCCCTTCCCGACCAACAATTTTCAGAGATGTCACTAGCATATTTCTGTTTTAAAAGAATAAACTTAAAGAATACTAGATTATGCATAAACCTAGGGTCTGTCATACAACAGATACTTAGACTTCGGTCCAACGAATTAACTACATGTGTTTGACCCTTCATTTTATTGATAAAGACTAGGTACTTTATAAGAAGATTATCAACTTCTGTCCCATAGTTAGTCATGAAGGTGAAGATTTATGGAAATATGTAGGAAAATGTTTGATTAGTTGAGGTATTGTGAATGTTCTTACTGTTATTGTTGATAACACTTATAGTCATGACACTGCATTAGTTTATCTTAATAAGAAATTTTGTTCTGCAAATTCTGGTGTACTTGATGACAGGTTTATGCATATGAGGTATATATCTCACATCATAAACTTGATAGTGCAAGATGAGGTTAGTTCTTTTGGTGAGGTTGTTGAGAAGATTAGGGCATGTGTGAGATTCCTTAGACAATCTCCAGTCCGGATTGCTAAATTTAAAACATGTGTTTCTTTGTATAAGGTTAACAATAAATAATTTATTTGTTTAGATGTTCCAACTAGATGGAACTCTACATATAAGATGTTGAAATCTGCTTGTGTGTTTGGGTATGCTTACTGATGATGATTGGGTAGATGTTAAAAGGGTTGTGAATTTTCTTGCTCATATCTATGAATTGGTTGTTAGAGTCTAGTTCAAGTGATATTACTTCCAATACTATATTTGATGAAATTTCTGATACATTTAGCATTCTTAGTGCTAATTATGTTGTTGATAGTGAATTGGCTGCCATGTGTTTGAAAATGAAAGAAATTTTTGATAAGTATTGGGGTGACATTAGCAAGATATATTTGTTGATTTTCATTTCTCGTACCTTTGATATTTGAGGTAAACAGTTGATGGTTAAATATGAGATTAGTCTTATGTATCCTTTAAAATTTGATGATCTTTGTGAGCCTCTCATAGCTGAGCTAGACTCACCAATGGCAGTGAGTTCCATGTTCGGTGAGGCTCGGCTCACCAGTGGCGGTGAGCTCGGTGGATCGATCTCTTCCCCGAGCACCATCTCCGGCGCGACTTCAGTGGACCAGCGGAGACGGGATCAACGTGGTGGTTCGTTCTACACAGGCGGTGGGCTTCTCAAATCTCATCGGCGTTCAAGACTTCTTTCTCGTCACGACAATAGCCACAACGATGGATGTGGCTCGTGGCTCGCCGGCGATGGATGTGCACAAGTCTTGTTAGATCTTGTCAGATCTAGAGATGATGCGCGGTGGCCGGAGTACTCTGGTGTGCCGGCGTGCTTGTGTGCCACAAATTTGGTCCGACGACGCTGATCGGTGTCGTCGTTCGTCGGTCTTGGCCTACATTTTGGTGTTAACGGTGGAGACCATATCACACTAGAACTGGTTTCGTTTTGGAATATTTTTAAACATTTGTTTGTAATTCTTGGTTTTAAATGAAATTTTAGAATAATTTATGTGATTATTGGTTTGTGATGTTTGTTTAATTGAGAATAATTCATGGTTTGTGTTGTTTTGATTCCAAATTTGATTTTTAGTTCTTAAATTTGATCCCAATTGTTTTTGAATTTTTTGGTTAAATGTTGAATTGATTGAGATTGTTGTATTTAAATTGGATTTTTGGTTCTGATTTTTGTATTTACATTGAAATTTTAGTTTTAAATGTTTTCATTTTCGCTAGAAAACTCGTGAACTCGCGAATCTGCAAAATTTTCATTGGGAAACTCATGATCTCACCAGAGTATGCAAAATTATCGATAGAAAACTCATTAGTTGTCATAATCTTCAAGCGTTCTTCGTTGCTTTTCAATTTCATTGAATATGTGACGAAGAATGATATTTTGAAAATTTCAAAAAAAATTAAAAGTCACATGCCTAGTAAGTGATGAGAGAGGCTAATTTTTCATCCAAAAATTAACGTATAACGTATTACGTTAAATGACAAGTTTATGGGGGTTAGATGTCAAGATTTTTACTTCATATGAGACTGTGTTTTAAGTTAATAGGTCATATGAGTTATCTGTAATTTTTCCTATTTTCAATTACTTTATCATCTCACTAAGTGATGCGGAGCCAACGGATAAGAACAAGGATTGATTGAAGTAAGAGAAGGCAAGTAGACAGCTTCTGTTCTACTATGCTACAGTTCTTTCTCTTGTGTTCCATTCTGGAATTTGGATACTATTCTTGTTTTGTACTTGGTGTTTCTGTTTTCTCTAGACATTGTAGCCTATTGATCTATTCTTTGAGTTACAAACTTACAGTTAAGGTGCTATAAATTATGTTAGTGTTTTATTCATCATTAAGATAGGACCAAAAATGAACTAGTTCTTTATTTGAATTAGAAAGTTGATACAATGCTTTCAATTCATAATGTGTTCAGTATTTATTGTTTAGATAATTACATACATATTCTTGAGCTAGGCCCATTAAAATTTGTTAGCCGAATACACACGGTCGGATAACTGACAACCTGTCAGCCATCCATGAAGCCGTGGAGAAATAACCTGTGAAATTTACATTATTCACGTGTAATTGCTAATTAAAATTTTCATGCCCCGTGAAGAGCGGGGCGGGTGAGTTTTTGGAGCCACGAGGCAGGTAAACCATCTGTGTTCATCTCTAAACAGGGGGTAGCTCTCCCCTTTTAATCCAAATAACTCATTCCATACCACGGACAGGAAGTCTCATAGCCGAGACCTCAAAAGAGATCCAAAACGTTTAAACAGTTTGAGTCAACCTGCCTTGGTTACACTAGAGTTAATAGAAAGTAATAAATAACAACCTAAAAAAATTATTAAACAAGTTTAGTAATTTTTCACAATGCGCGTCATTAATTTTTTTTATAGGGCTAAAGCCGAAAAAGATGTCAGTATAGTGTCTTCTTACTCTAATTTATGATGCTATTATGTTTTTTTGTTCTTCATATGATTTGTCTTATTATATGTGAAATACACCTATTCAGAAACCTCTCAGACCTCTACACTACGTCTTATTGATAAGTGCGCGTGAAGATCTTGTACATGATATGCCCCGAGGGAAAGCTCCTAGACATTGGCCTTTCAATGTCTTCTCAGAAAACACTAACCCAAAATGCTTTAAGTAGTAACAGCATTGTCACGTTGAATCATTGCCACCTCATAATGACGCCGTTGTTGCATCATCATTTAATGAATAATATTAGCATTAGGCACATGATATCATTATGAGATAATCATAATGTCATGAAAGGTCACTTGTCATTATGAACAACCAGTTAGAAGGCAGCACATATAATGTTTATTTTATGAGTATAAATACATTCTCAAGCCATAAGATATAAATATTCTTTTCTCCATTTTTCAGATTTTTTTACAAACATATCTATTGAACAATACACACAAAAAATTACTTGTGTTTCAAGGTGATACATTCATGAAGAACTTGTACATTTTATTTCTATTTAAAGTCCTCTTTCCCAATTTTGGGAGTTGGGTGGATGAAAGCTAGACATTAATGGCCAGCTTTCAAAGTTAAAAGGAGAGGAGAGAAAGAGAAGTGTTGGGTGTTAGTCTTGGATCCTCTCTAGTCTCTAGTCAATTTGTAAAGTTCCATATTATTCCAAGTCTATTTTCCACCAAAGTCATTGAGAAAGTGAATTTCTCACATGCCTCTCAATTATATGTTGCATTCACTGAAAAGGACCATTCTCATAAGCATGCACTTCCTACCCTTTTCATGTGACCACTACATCTTCAAATATCATCATGTCCCAAACCAAGTCAATAGCTACTCATTTTGTTTACAACCTCAAGTAAAGAACATATACAGAAAACTTCATGAGATATGACCACAAACATATATGCACACATATATATACAGTTTTTATTATTAGTAGTAAACTATACATAGTCGACTGCCACATCGACACGAATCCATAATACAAATTATGGAAAAACATATTTGAAAGAGAAATTACAAATAAGTGGAATCAAGTGAGGAATGGTCTTACTGTACAAGGTTCAGATACATGAACAAATGAAGTCCAGCATCCAATCCAATGACCCGGGACTAGAGATCCAGAAGAGATCAACAACCCATCACCTACACATATCCATGGAAAACATATATATGTACACATATCATATTTATATAAGTGTTGTCGCTGAGGCTGACCTTAGTGGGAAAGCTCGTCAAGGTGACGATCCATGATTGATGAGATGGATTCAAGAAATGCAGCTTCACTTGTTTCGGGTAGCACACTATCTTCTGCTTCTTCAACGATTTGCTCAATCACAGATTCTTTTTTTAGCGTCTCCCTGCACATGATGCTCCCTATGGCAAATGGAGTTAGTCCTCTTTCCACACCTTTCTTCAGAAGCATGGTAGAAATGCGAAGAGTGCGAGCACACTTGGGTGACAGGTTCCATCCATGGAACTCCAAAAGCGCGATATCGTGTTCAGCATCCTGTGATTTTATGTAATCGATGGTATCAGAGGAATAAGGCTGGCGAGCTTGGGGCCAGTACAACCAGTCAAATGTACAATCTTCAAACTGCAGACAAAATAGTCAAATTGAGATCTTAAGCAACACAAGATCTACTTAAGACGGATTTAAATGCTACAATAAGTAGTTTTTCGTTCAAGAATCCTTACATTCCTTCACAACAAGACCATGAAAGACAATTTCGATTTTTAAAGTCAATTTTAAGTTCGAAAAGACAAATGTTTATATCACTACAAAAAGCAACTAATTTATCATTCTAACAACTTGGATTGGTTAGGGTGTTATGCACTCTTTATGGAATGTATTGGAGAACTTACCTACTAATCCATTTATGATGCCAAAGAGTTATATTTTTTAATATCAGTATATTTCATCCTTATGTTCTAATTTCGTAGTGAACCAAAAAGAATAGATAATGCAAAAGTAAAAAAATAGCTCACACACATAAGTTCACCTTACTTTGAAATTAAAATGATGATGTTAGGTTTATTTGCTATTAAATGGAACTTCTAGTCCATTGAAGATGTAAAACTGCTTGCATTGTGCTACTTTCATTGTGTGCATTTTGATCCGAACACAAAATAATTAAACAAAATAAAAAATATATATTTAGAGTGGGCGGCATGCTTAGTTAAATGATAAACTTCAATATAACGGCAAAACATGAAATGAAAAATTAAATATGAACTGCAGAAGAAAGAAAATGAAGTAGCATAATAGATGATATCATATTTAGTACACAAGCTTAGCATTAACAAAAGTGTGAGAAACACTTACATTCTCAGGTAAGCAATAACCATGATCGATTGGGATAAGCACAATGCGACTATCTTCACCATCTTTGTAGACCAAAATGTTCCCAGCATGTCTATCAGCATTAGCCAATCTGATATCCAACACAGAGATTTTGTGTACCTCATCCACTGGAAAAGCATATGGACCCATGTCTTCGCAACTTCCAATGTTCTTCATGAACATTTGCAGTGAACCTATCTTAACATTCTTGGGAACACACTCAAAGCCTTCAGGATAATTGAATCCTCTATGCAAGCACTTGATCATTACTGTAGGGGGAACCCCAGAGAAGCCCCTCACATTATGAAATAAACTAGGACCACCCGTTGGATGATCCAAAATGTATGCTGCAACTTCCCTTAGTGCACCTTCTCCAACTCGAGTTCCCTTTTTCAGCCCTTCAACATCCATTGAAACTGTTAATCCACGAGGATTGTTTACAGCCATGGGTTCTTCGTCAATAGGCTTAAAAACAGAAACAAATTTATCTCCTGACATATCTTGCATGAAATAAGTCCCTCCAGACCCCTCCGAAGACTGCACTGGTTCCTTCCCACTCTCTAATCCATCAAAAGTAGCGTTAATTAGCTCCTTAATAACCAACGGCAGTTCAACTTTGGAATTAACAATTAAAGGTTCCAACACAAAATCATGTTGCAATGGTTTCCTTACCACCACATGTGATTGCTCAGAGATTTCTAGCAGATGATTTTCGTCTACTACATCAGCACATATCTCATTCAAATTTAATTCCTCAATTGACAACTCAAAATCTTTCTCTACAGGTTTCTGCCTAAGTTTAGCAGATTTCCGAACCAGCAAGTGAATCACATCATCATTGCTTTTAGAAATATCATATATCAGTCTCTGATCTTCAAGCTCTTCGCCATCATATATCAGTTCTTGGTCTTCATGATCAGGGAATTCGTTTCCCTTCTTAGCAATCTGTTGTTTCACATAACCTACATTTCTACTCTTCTCAATGTGAAACTCAAACTCCTTTCCACACACAGTCCTAATAGTAATAGCTTGGAGATCTGAAAGCCTTAACACCAAGTGCAAGACATTCCCATCCGAAACCCCATAATCTCGGACATAACAATCATTCCGAGCCAATTCTCTCCCTTCAAAAATCAATTTCTGTTTCTTCACAAAGAACCCTTTAGAAGACTGGATCCTTAGCTTCACAGAAGCAATAGAATCTGACTCCATAACACGCATGGGAATAACAGAGCCAGAAACAGTGAGAAAAATTAAGATTGAATCGCTCGAGTAAGCACCATACTGACAAGAGAAAATACCAGGGAAATTCAAAGATTCCTCATGCAGTGGAATAGGAGCTATACTAGCGGTTGACATTGCTTACCCTACAACATCAAAATCCCTGCACCTTATCACTGTAAGACATTCAAAGTCCCCAATGATCACAATCGTTGTTGCTGAAAAAACATCTAACCAGCAAACCACAGAAGTGCCGGTTCGGAAACAGTAAATTTGCTAGTACAAGCTACAATTATAACTGTCAAAGTATGATATATCTATCAAAATTGCCCTAAAATTTGAACAAAGCCACATTAAAACCTTGGTGAAACTCAGCAAGTCCTTCTGAAAAATATAACACATATGTTATCCCTTGAATTTTCAGAAGAACTATGGCTTTGGTCACACCGTGAATTCCGGATGTTTTGTCAGTTGGTGTGAAATCATTAGCAATGCGAGAAAACTTGAAAACACCAAGGGCATGACTACGTTAATTCTTTGAAAGGTCAAAGCCTTCACTGCAAATTCCAATCTGAACGACCTAAAGGGACACAAAATTCCATACCATTAGATACATTTGAAGCCAACTCCTTATCATCAACTTCTTAGAGAAAGTAAAATACAGAAAAGATACAGGAACCTCTGAAGACTGCAAATCATATGTTATAATCCTAATTAACATATACAATTCACAATAATTCAGCATAAATCTTCAAATCAAATATTGTGATTCCATACCAATTTCTTCACATTTTTGCTACAAAAAGCAAATTTTAAATCTTGTTACACAAATGTAAGAGAAAAACAGGTGTTCAGTTGAATTTTTTTAAATGATTTTCTTAAGAGAAAGATACAACAAAATTTTGAGAACATCATGTATCGTAACCATATAAAACTCAAATGAACCCAGAAAATAATCATTAAAAAAAAAAAATCTTTGATTTTCCTTCAAACTCTACACAAAATCATATATAAAAAATATGAGGAGGAAGCGAATCTCACCGAAGAAGCTCAAATCGAATGAGAGAGACGGTCAAATGACGTAAAACCACGAGCGATTCAAGAAATTTCTTGGCATCTTACGCAGTAGGTTTCCTAGCATGCTTCCCGAGAATCCGCAATTTTCTGTCACTTCTTCCCGAGAAAAATGTATGGAAATAGAAAAGATAAAAATCGTGTGTAAAATTAATAATGACAAATGATCGATCCTGACTAAATATATACACCTGAGGATGCCTCAACATCTTCACCCACATTTCGACATCTGTTCTTCTCTTTTGTTAAATAAGAACTAGATTGTGGGAAAATTTACAAAATAACGGCTATCAAAAACTATATTATTGTGAAAATATTCTTGAAAATCTGTATTTTTTTTTTCTTCAATTGAGAAGGAAGTAAAAATGATGGGATAGACTGATCGTGAATTACAAATTGAACAAAAAAACGAAAAACAAAAAAGAAACAACTCAAAACTGTTATAGATATATATATATGAACAAAAAAAAAAAAAACAACTCAAAACTATTATATATATATATATA
>JAYMTA010006716.1:0-10161 GCA_036897625.1 Pelargonium cotyledonis
GAACATATGAACTTTACGTTAGATAAAAATTAATTAGAAAGTTGTTTAAATTTAATATAATATTGTACTCTAAGTGTTCATAATTTCAAGTTTCAAATTTATATATAAGAACAATTTATACGTAAAAGCAATTTGTAGTAAATTATTGAAATGTATAAACAAATTCAAATATCTCACACCGCTTATCTAATTAGATGAAAATGTCGATTTTTTTATTGAAGTGGAGAAAAATTCATATATTTCATACTACATTTCAATTGGATAAACAATACTTTTTATTATGATACTCATGCAATGCACGTGATCGAATAATAGTGTGCATAATATCTATTAGTATCAACAACCCAATCAAGAACAAAAATTATTGACATTCATATACTTAGGTTCAGCAACTAAAAGATCTTAACCAAATAATAGCTATGCATTGAAGATTGGTAATCCACAATAACAAAACATGCACTGAAAAAAAAACTACTCTAATACAAAGAATTAGGAAATATAATACAAAGAAAATTACTCTAATACAATTAGGAGTCCAACATATCTAATTCACATGAACATACATTGAATAATATTCATAACACTATTTGATTTTTTCCGGAGTTGCAACCAAGCTTCATCTGCGACGAAGCTCACGACCCGCCCAACGTTTCTTCTCTCTCCCTCTCGCTGCTCCGCACCTTCAGGATTTAACGACGATGCTCTTGTCTCCTTTCTTTCGATGATTATTCACTTGTTTGATATAAAATAATCTCATAATATTGTATGTTCAAGCTAACTGGTAAAACCGTAACATGTTTGTCGTGATTTCCACCGATTTTGACCGGGCCGCACAGGTTTGTTGCATATTACCGGGTCACAGTGTAACTAGACTAGACTAGGTACAGGGTCCCGGTTCAACCGATTGCACCGAACAGTCCGGTCCAATTTTTAAAACATTGTTTGACAATTGCGAGCTAAGTGTTGGTATGAAAAGTATAGATCCATCATAGCACTATGGGTATACATGATGTCTATACTCTAACCCCATAAGGTGGGCCTCACGGCTTTATATCAGCCCAACACCTCCAACAACTTATAACTCATACTAAAGGGCAAAGGAAAAAAAGTAATGGAAAAGAGATAGTATTAATAGAAAGAGACAAAAACTATAGAAGGTAAACGCTAATTTTCTAGACATAAGAATACTCACGGAGAAGTATTTGACTTGAGCATTATTAGGTATATATTAAAGGAGTAATATGAGCAATAGTTGACTGATATAATTTCATATCAGTTGCACTAATGAGGTGATAACACCTCATTTAAAATCATAGATCCGGACGGATCGCTCCGCTCCCAGAAATTCATTTGGGTGGGTATAAGTGAAATTTGATGAGGTGTCATCTCCTCATTGGCTTGGTTAAGTTGCAATTGATATAAAGATATATCAGTCAAGTGATACACATTTGACTCATATTAAAGCTAAATTTACTCATAATTAGCATGAACTCACTTGCTATATTAAGCACTTAACACATTCAACAGAAACATAGGTCACAACTTAACTTGTTAACTAAAGAAATCTAGCATTACACTCGAGCTTGGAATTAGAGAAAGACCTAAGAGCATGTTCAAAGGAGTCATTTGTAAGCACCTAATTAACCACCACTAATAACATGAATGAATTGTGATCAAGCATAATCTATGGTATTAAGAAAATGAAAGCTAAGAACAATATCACCCACGTACAAATAAACAAATATCATTCCAACCATTCACAACCTTAACTAGAAATTGCAATCCAAACCCAAGACGCGAAAAGCCGAGAGTTAGGTATAAGACCAACTAATCATACATGATGTCCCCTCCCTTTAATTTCATCGTCATATTGGACCTCCTATTGCTGCATGCATCAATTATATTTTCACGTTCAACCAATAACCACCATGCATTTATATTATTTCAGCTTGACCAACTAATCATATTTCATCTACAACAATTATTGCATATACTACCAAAAAAAAAGTTTATTATTTTTTATGACAAGTCATAAATAAGTTGTTTTCAATGAATACACAAGAAGTTGAGTTTAGAAACAGTGAGCACTGGGATGGGCTGACATGGATTAGAACCGAATAATAATAAAAACTTGGATTTTATATTTTCGACGATAACTTTTTCGTCGTACAAAACTATTCTTTTGTGACGAGCCCCTTTCCATCACGCACTTGAAAACTTTCTATGGCAATACTTTTGGTGACAGTAGTTACTAACTTTTAGTGACAACAAATAAATTTTATAATGACAAAATGTGTCGTCACAAAAAATAAAATTTTTCGTAGTATATAGACAAGATGACTTTATATAATTAGAAAGTTAGAGATATTCATGTGTAAACTCTACTTCCTTTTCTAATAGAATGATTAGTTTCATATATACAACACATATGACAAAAACACGAGACACTCTATATATGGACGAGAGTGAGACGAGTCATCAAGTCACATTGTTTTGTTGTGGAAGATTAATTATGGCTTGAAATGTAGCTACTAGGCTTATCCCAAATTTATTGCATATTGTTGATAGGTGTAGGTCTATTAATTAGACGGATACCAATTATTGAAAAGGATATGTGAAGCTATCCTATCAAATTAAGGACGACGACCATAAATTCATTTTGGAAATGATACCAACTATTCAGCTGATGCGATGTCTAGTGAAAGCTGGCATCGGATGGGGATTTTGTTGTGAATGCAAATGGTGCAATTGCGTACAAGCTAGTCGTGCTTGTGCTCTTAATGAGGGGACATTTGCGGAACATTTTGCGTTTCTATAAACTCAATTTTGATAAATAAGTAGTACGGTCGTGTCATTCAACAACTATTTTTATTCTCAACAGAAAATGCCAAAAGTAATCTGCTCAAAATACATTTAATTTATTTATTTCTGTGTCTTTTGTGCAAACTAAAGATGCATTTGACGAGGGGGGGCGTTAAACCGAAGGAAGAAAACCATGATATGCAAGGAGGGAGTCATGCCTCAAGTCATGAGACGATTGTAGCCGTATATATTCAACTAGCGAGTTTTTCGTACAAGGAACAATATATTCAGTCTCATTTTATGAGACTTATTAATTAGATATTGTGTATGAGATCTTTAATAATTCTTCATTACATCAATTAAATTATCAAATTCATTGTTGAACTCTTATTGTTAGAGTATAAAACTATTATTGGGTCTTCCACTATCAGCTTAACCTTTTAGTTAAGATGGTTCTCTACATGGTATCAGAGCATTGGTGACAAAAGATCCCGGATTCGAGTCTCAGCGCCAACCATATTAAATTCTAACACAAGGCAAGAGGTAGATTTGTGCATGGGCCACGTGCAAAGCAAAAATGGCTTGCACGTGAGGGGGCGTGTTAGAGTATAAAACTATTATTGGGTCTTCAACTATCAGCTTAAACTTTTAGTTGAGATGGTTCTCTACCCTTATGTTTTGGTGAAAATTAAACATTTTGTACAATAGATTGTGCCTAAATTGGTAATGCAAATTGAGATTATAGGAAGAGCTTTTGAATTTGATCCCCACTAACCACTCATAGAAGATTGAAGCTTTAACTATGACAAAACTCAATTTGAATTAAACTAGTGATTTGCAAGAGAAAAATGCATTTGGATGTAAACAAATATAATTATTGTTTATTTGAGAAATTCTTTATTAGAGACTTAGAGTGATTTCACCGACTTATATTGATTGTCTCAAAACTCGAACAAATTTATTTTGAAGTTATTATTAATTTCATTGATTAAGTTCAATTAATTTTTTTACTAGCCTCATTAATTAACATAAGTAATGCACTTGTTTTTTCTTATTCAACGTGATACATTAAAATGTTGTTTGTCGTCTTGTCCAAGAGTTAAAGAATTTTCCAAGTGTTTGATTTTCTCTAAGTCGTATATTCTCCTCTCTGTGTCAAGGTCCAATGTCAGGGTATTCCGGGTGCTGTCCGTCGAACATGTGACCGCGCGAGGAAACATACTAAAGAACAAGATACCTGTGGTGTTCCAAAGACGCCGCCTAAGGCGTGAGAATGAGATATCGGTCGGGATACACGACGCCTCTAGAGATATTTTTAGAGAGAGAAAACTAGAGAATAAGTGATAATTCATAGAATGAAGGAACCTCCTTTCTCACCAAGAGAAGGGTTTATATACTTGTTACCAGATTTGCCACGCGTCGACGTGTGATTGGCTGATAGCAATGTAGGTTCCACTTCTAGCCCGTTTAAGGCTTAGAGTTCTAGATTCTCTGGGTGTGTCGTGTATGTATGTTGGGCGAGGCCAACGATTCTCGTATGTCTCTTATGCTCTGGACGCACATTGAATCCCTTAGAAGCCTCTACCATGTGGAGTAGTATCCTAGGGTTCCCAATCTTATGAACCATACCTTTGCTATCCGGGCGCACGCACTACACATGATTTGGATGAGTTGAGATGCTTCATACGAACATTGCGCTTTGGGGCGTATGATGAAGCCCTTAGAAGCCTCTGCCACAAGGGGTAGGGTCCTAGGACTTCATGACTTTTAAAGTTTTTTGGACGAGGCAGGGATGCTAGGAAATGTCCCGACTAGGCATATAGCCTTGAGTATCACCCGGTGAGGTGCGGAGGCTTGAATGTAAGCCGCTTAGGTAGGGAGCCTTACATGTCACCTGAAAAAGTGGGGAGGATTAAATGTCACCTGTCGAGACGGGGAGCCTTTCATGTCATCCAGCAAGGCGGGGAGCCTTGGATGTTACCTGGTGAAATGGGGAGCCTTGAATGTAACCTGGTGATGCGAGAAAGTTTGGAGGCCACCCGACAAGGTCATAAGGCTTGGAAATTGTTTGGAAAAGCTCCTTAAGTCATTTTGGGATGGCTAGAGGTGAAGAGCACCAAACAACCGAAATCGGGGGAGACTTCAATGCTCTTGAGGGTCGTTGAAGTGTTCGAATTTTTAAAATAATCTAAAGGTGTTTGAACCTCCGAATAGCTCTTGAGATGTTCAAGCTTTTTGAATAACTTTCGTGGTATTCAGGATCCTTGAATAGCTCTTGGGATTCTCGGGCTTCTCGAATAGCTCTTGAGGTGTCCGGCCTCACCGAATAGCTTTTGGGCTATTTGGATTCCTAGAATAGCACTTGGGGTGCCCTTGCATTGAAAAAGGATGCACTTGGAACACTTAGAGAGGCTTTGAGAAAGTGAGGGTCATTTGGGGAAGGAATGGACGCTTTCGGGGGGAAGTAAAGGGTTGAGGGAGGCACTGATGCTGCAACATGGGTATGAGAGTCGTGGCCTTAGCCTGAATCAAGCATTTTGGAGGTGTTTAGAGGACGACGGGGTACCCGAACTGCACCGATGTCGCAATATAGGTATGGGGTCTGCATCCCTTATCCGATTCAGTCAAAGAGGATGTGTTCGGCGGACGACAATACCTAGGAGAGCGACGGGGTACCCGGATTGCACCAATTTCACAACATGGGTATAAAATTGTGACCCTGGTTTGGTTCTGGTAGTGCAAAGGTGTTTGGGGGCTACTAGTGGATTTGGCCCCGATGTTGCGACATGCATAAACCCATTTTCCATACATGGCGCCTTATCTAGCATGCCCCTCTCCAAAAGTATCCTTCACATGATTCTTTATGTGCCAAGTATTTTTGGGTGATTCTTGGGGTCTTATAGACCTTTATGGGGATCCTTCGGGGCTTGATGAATGAATATGAGGCCTTCAATGAAAAGGACGGAGTTTCATTTTCATTTGTGGTAACTTTTTTTTATTTTTCGGGCAACATTATAGCTCCCACTCCAAGAGATATTGATTTATCGATTTCCCGTTGGAGTATAGTTATAGTTTTGTGTCAACTTTTCTTCATTGTGTCTTTGTAGTCGATCTCCCAAGTTCGCAGAGGTCCCCTGAGTCTTTTGTTCTTCGGTCTTCCAAGGGGGTTCTCAAGCGGGCCTTGGGTCTCATAGCCTTCAATCTTCCAAAGGGGTTCGCAGGTTAAATTTTTTTTTTAAGTGTAACACTTAGTCTTGGGCAAAGGAACCTTTCAGAAGAGCCTCGACGAGGCCGTGATAGAGATCTCGATAGAGTCTAAGAAGGTGAGGTTGAGGAGCGGGTAGTTTTGCCAATTTTTGAAACTTAACTAAATTTTGAGTTTTGGCCTTCTTTTGAGAAGCCCGTTGAGGAAGGGCGTGACCGGGCTTTAAGAGCGTCGAAACGGCTTACGGGAGAGAGAAAGAGCTGGTCATTTGTTGAAATTTTAATTGTACTATTATACATTATTAGGCTTGTTCTTTCTAATGGGCTTCTTTGACCTCCGTGGGAATAGACATCTACGGTTTTGTACCTCCATAGAAATGGACATCTACAAGAATGAACCTTCACGGAAATGGGCATATGCGATCTTGTACCTCTACTAGAATGGAAAACCGCTAGAATGACGATTAAGTTTCCTTTCATATTTCTTTGATTTTGATTTTCTTCTTCGTATCGTGTCTTCTTGACAAGGTTGGTGTGGGTGACAGGAGTCAGATTCCATCCATGTGTTTTGGCATGGTGATCGATCCTTCAATTAATAGCGGTTTCTACCCATGTTATTAGGAACAAAGGTCGATACTTGAGTGAGGTTGGTCCATTCCTTAGGGGCGATGGCAACGATCCTTGGGTGGAGTTGGTTTATGCTTTTGGGCTCGAGGACCAAACTTTGGATAGATCTAATCATGATTTTAGGCATAAATATCGTTCCTAGGGTGAATTTGCTCAATGCCTTTAGAGATTTGGTACAATCCTTGGTCAAATTTGGTTCGTGCTTTCGTCATGACGACCAAATTTTGGGTGGAGTCGATCACGCTTTTAGGCATAACGATCATTGTTGTGGCGGAGTTGTTCTATGCCTTTAAGGCGATGCTGACAATCCTTGGGAGAAGTTAGTTCATGTTTTCGGGCATGATGACCAAACCTTAAGAAAAGTTGATTCATGCTTTTAGGAACGACGACAAATCTTTGAATGCAAGTGTTAACAACAAAAGTAAATTTCATTCATTGACTACCTATTACAATATGAGGTTACAAAATATTTTTCTGTCTAGAGTACATTTTTCCTATATGAAGCCCTAAATTACTCGAATTCCCCCTCCCTACACTTTATTTCCACAAAATCTTTGAAGTAGTAGCATTCCTCAATGTCGTGCTTATTGCCCTTGTGTAGCTTGCTCCACAAGTTGTCATTGTTTCCTTTATTCTCCTCATACGTCAATTTGACAGGGCACCAGAATTCTTCCAATTGGATGGCGTGTTTGTACATAGTGTTGAGGAGAGTGTTACCAAAGTCTTCCCAAACCTTTCTTGTTTGGTCCACAATAGGAGCTAGGCTTGTGTTTCTAGTTTTCCCATGTCAGTGGTGTGTTGGACTCTTTCAATCATTTCTTTGGCCCCAACGTAGCTTTAGGCGAGGGCGAGCATTTCTCCCCAAGTCTTAGGCCGCTTGCTCACAAACACGACATGAAGGAGTAGAGACCTGAGTCTGCCTTGGAAGGTTGTCATTACCATCTTGTCAGTGATGACACATACTCATAAACTTCTAGATGGAACCATTCCAAGAATTTGGCTAAGGACTCATTCTCCTTATATTTTATGTGAATAAGTGTCATTTGGGGCTTGAGCACCTTGTCGACAGACGAGAAACGCTTGAAGAACATTTCTTTGAATTAGCCCCAAGAGGTAATTATGTCGTTTGGAAGGTTTTAAATTGGCCCAAAGAGGTTATGACGATGTTTGGAAGGTTGTGATACCAAGTTTGAGTTGAAACTGTCATAGTGCACGCGAAGATCTTATAGCAGGTGGCATCATAATCTGTTTTCCAATCCATCTTGAACCTAAAGCGGGTGGAAAACTCTAGAGCGTTTGTCAGCTTATCATAGGTAATATCCTAGAACCAAATCCTAGGATTGGGTCGTACCGTTCAGAGAGCCAGGCCCAATGGATTGTTGACAGTGGCCCTCTTTGAACCCTAGAGTGTTGCACCTCTTCTTGTAAATCCATGAATGCGTGGCTCTCACCGCAGACTTGACCTTCTCCATGTAACTCTCCTACCCTTCTGCACATGAAGTGCGTGATTACATACTTTTTAGCGGATCGATTTGGGTTATGGATCTTGTAAAGGTGGAATGATAGGCCATCATTTTGGTGCTCAAGTTTTTGGTCCTATGACCCAGGGATTTCGGAGCCCCAATAATTCTTCCATGTTAAGGTGCGGGAGCCCCTATCATCATGGGCGACGAAGTTTTAGTGGCGCTTATGGTAGGCAAATGCTCTGACACGTACACATTTGGATTGATATTTATGATGTTTTATCCCCGCTTTTATATTATATGTGTTCTAATTTATCATGTTTTATCTTATTTTATGTTGCTTTATTAGATTTGATGAGTTTTTGAGTGTTTTAGTATGTTGCATGCCTTTTATATGTGTTTGAGGGACTTAGGAAGGATCGAGGATGGCTTTGGAAGAGTTTTGAGAGCTTAATAAATTCTTGAGAGGCGACGTGGGCAGTAACGTGACCTGCACGGGTCGCGCCAGATGGATTTTCATAACTGTGTACCCAAAATGACCCGTGACACGACTTGTACATGCCGTGTCATAGGGCGTGTCAGCGTTCTGAAAAAGCCCTATTCGAGTTGTATTTCTTTTTCTGAGTTTTTAAGGCTTTTTTAAAACATTATTATTGTATCCTATTCTATTCTACCTGATAGTTTGGGCCCTTAGAAGAAAGAAGAAGATTGTCATCAAGTTATTCGACATTTGTGTAACGTTTTCTTTACTTTATTGAATGCAATATTTGTTGTCAATATTGTTTGGTTTGTGTTGCATGATTATGAGTAACTAAATCCTATTGATCTAAGAATGAGGGGTGTAGCTAGTTTTTAGATATAATTAGGGTTTGTGTATGAATGAGTTAACATTGCTTTGATTGATATATTCATACTGCTTGTATTGAAGAGATTCAATATCTTGCTCTTAGGATAATGAATTTGCCTCGAGAGAGATGATACGTTGCCTAGACCCTATCAATTAAACATACTAGATTATTTCCTAGAGATAGAGGTCAACCCTAGTGTGAGACAGTAAGATTCATCCTACTGACCTGCCTAGTTCTAAACATTCTATGAGGAATTAATTTGAAACTTGCACTCGCCTCGAGAGAGAGTTTGCATAGCTCGTGTAGAATCGCGTGCACATCTCTAATTCATGCATATAATCCTAAACCTTGATGCAATTTGTGAACCCTTAATTCTTAAATTGTTTTCTCATTGATAAATTCTCAACAATTTTTCAAGTTTACTGTGTAATTTCCCTCTTAAATATGCTTATTAAACATATCTACCGTAAAGATTAGAATGTAACTTTTACCACCCCTGAACTATATCATTTAACGTTCCGTCCTATTTTTTCGTCAAAATTAACAAAATATTCCAAAATTTCAGTCATGTGCCTAGCACATGATCAATATTTTTTTGAAATTCTGAAATTACCCTTCACTATTTACTCTTCTTCGTCAAGAACCTGTTCATCATCTTTGCCGGAAAACTCATAATTTCGCTAGAAAATTCATAGTTTCACCAGAAAATTCATAGTCTTGCCAGAAAAATTAAAATTTTTCGGCGAGTTTTAACATTTTCCAGTGAGTTTGTATGTGAAATTACCATTAATTTTTTCCTCCTCTCTCTCCTCTCTCTCTCTCCTATCTCCTCTCTCTCTCTCTGCCATAGCTCAGATCTGGCCGGAACAGACCAGATCTCGCCGTTGCTGGAGCTCCCTCGCCGTTTGCCATGTGCAGAAGCCAGATCGGAGAAGAACGAAGCCAGATCTGGACCTCAAAGCCAGATCGGAGAAGAACGAAGGAGAAGACAGCGTCGCCTCCTCCGCCTATGCTCAACGGTCTCGCCTCCTTCGCCCATGCTCAACGGTCTCGCCTCCTTCGGCCGTGCTCGACGGCCTCTCCTCCTCCGATCGTGCTCGACAGCGTCGCCTCCTCTGCCCGTGCTCGACGGCGTCGCCTCCTCCAACCGTGCTCGACGGCGTCGCCTCCTCCGGTTGTGCTCGACGGCGTCGCCTCCTCTGCCCGTGCTACACGGC
>JAYMTA010006717.1:0-10161 GCA_036897625.1 Pelargonium cotyledonis
CGCCCCCGCTCTCCCTCCGCTAGCTCCTCCCAGGGTAGCCATGGTGAAGAATCTCCCTCTACTCAATGTGTCATGCGAAAAGCTCGACGAGCACTTGGTGTCAATCGGAGAGAGGACACCATCCAGATACGAGATGGAAGGAGTTCGAGATAAAAAGTGGGAATGGGAACGGGAACGAAAAGCCAAAAGGGAAGTTTAAAAACTTCCAGCCCAGAGATCAAACCTACGTCGCCCCACGACACGATCTGCCTCCGCTAGCTCCTCCCAAGGTAGCCATGGTGAAGAATCTCCCTCCACTCAACGTGTCATGCGAAAAGCTCAATGAGCACTTGGTGTCAATCGGAGAGATAACACTATCCAGATACGAGATGGAAGAAGTCCGAGATGAGAATGGTGAGTACTGCATCCACCATAAGTGCCCCAGGCACACCATCAGCACCTGTCGGGCCCTCACGATGGCAATGGACAAGCTAACTCCCACAGGCAAGATCGATCAGTTCCTCATCTGAGGAGGAAGAGGCCAAAAAAGAGGACGAGACCAAGCCGGCCCCTCTCGACAAGTTAATCGGATTAACTGGCGGCCAGAAGTATCTGCACCATCGAGATGATTACAAAAAAAAGGGCGTCCAACCGAGAAGTCAGCATCTCCTACGTAAAAACCAAGATCAACGCCCTAAGATAGATGGAGGACGAGCTGGCGGATCCTCTTCCTAAGCCCACCGAGGACAGCTGGAGCAAAACCATATTCTTCAGGCCTGAAGAATTTGCTCAAGAGGAGTTGAGGACTGAGCCACTGATTATTAAGGCAATGATCACGAGCCTAAATGTCCAGAGGATGTTCATCGACAACAGCAGCCAGGTGAATGTGCTCTATTGGGAAGCTTTCACTAGGCTGGGCCTAAAGCCGCACATCCTCAAGGAATTTGACGGAGTGTTGATGGGATTCAATATTGATGTTGCAACCAAGGCCAGGGGGACAGTAACTCTTTCGGTCACCCTGGGTCAATATCCCAAGGAACGGACATGTACATGAGAGTTTGTGGTTGTGGATATCCCATCTGAACACAACGCAATATTTGGAAGGCCAATTATAGAAGATTTTGAGATGGTCCCGAGTGGGATTCACTAGAGGGTGAAATTTATTACCTCGGGCGGAGTTGCCATAATCAGGGCAATTCTGTGGAAGGTATGGGAGCATCTTCTCCGGAAGGAAAAAGGAAAAAGCTAGCGGGTAGATATCATCTATCAATCCCATGATATGAAGAAATTAATGGCAAAGAAGAAGGCAGCCACCAAAACTGTTGCTGCAGACTTAGACCCCAAGGCGGTTGCTCCAACAAAGAAGCAAAAGTCTGATGTAGACGCCTCTGCTTCATCCTCTTCATCTATAAGCCTAGCAACGGCAAAAGTCCTCAAGATGCCTTCAGCAGCAGAAGGCAATGTTCCCCAGATCCTGGACCCTGTTAAAGGACAGCACCCGAAAAACCCTTCAGTCCAGGGAAAATCCGCTCCTCCTCACCTCAAGGCGAAAAATCTAGAGAATCCCTCTGATCCTTTAATGACAGATGACGAGGCTATCTTCAACACACTTTGCTCCACTAGAGGAGAAGACGAAAAGGATGGAGGCGCTGAAGTCTTGGAATGCCCCCAGTAGATTTGAAGCATCTCCTAAGACGATTACTCCTTTCTAAAATTTTAGAAGTTCATAGATTTTAAAACTTCCCTTCAAAAAATCTATAGAATTTGACTTCCTTCTTTTATTACATTTTCAGGCTGTCGTTAGAAAATGTATACTAAGGATTCATTCTAAAAAAGGAAGATAAAAGTTTCTACAATATGATGAGGGCAAACAGCCAATTCTTTGGGAATAAAGTTATGAGAAATATCTTTCCCAAAGCAGTCATCGTCATATCAAAGCCAGGAACAAACGAGTCATCAAAAGCTCGAAGCAGTATCTAGCGAGGCCGCATCAACTGATAACTCCCAAGCTCAGGGATGTTCACTAATCTAGCCTCGGCAGTTCAATCAAAGCTATTTCTATTATTCTGATATAGAAGAATGCTCCTCTGAAAGGAAGCTACAGGTAACAACAGTCAAAAGAATTTTGGTAATAAAGATATGATTCACAACTTTTGTGAATCAAATCTGGGGGGAGTAAGGGGGTACAGGACCCCACCTTCTGTAGATGCTAGAGTAGACTAGGAACTCGGGTGAATCAGCTGAAGTCTTGCAGCTAAGGTCTTGCAGAAGATTTTTTCAAACAAATTTTTTGAACAAAATTTTCTGGTTTGATGTGTCAGAAACGTGATAAATATTCTTTTCGAATGAGCATGTATAGGTCTGGGAAAATCTTGTCAAGCAGAACAGGAGATCAAGCCCGAGACTTACGAGGCAATTCACATACAATCTCCCAGCCTTGACACACAGACAACTCTAGAAGAATTTTATTACTAACAAATATATTTTGCTTAGAATAAATAAATGTAGTCTAGAATTCCAAAAACATAAGCTGATGTGATATTTCAAATCACCGAATTTTACAAGTCTTCTGGTTCACATATGCATTGCAGGAATGCTCTGAGGATACAACTTCTTCTCCTCTGGCTTCTTATCTTCTTATCTTCTTAACGGAATAAGTCAGTCAAACAATGGTCATTCTCTGGAGAACCTAAACCGCATCCTGAATGGGATAAGTCGATGATTCATGATCGCTCTCCCCAGGATCTAATCTCACATTCTGGAACGTGTAAGGTGGGGCATTGCGGTCTTTCTCTGGAAAACCCAACCACGCATCATCTCCAAGGAATAAAGTCTGGCTGTCATAAACTCTCTTTCTCTGTTGAAGATTGACCCCGCATTCCAAAATAAGTCGACCCGCCACGGCTTCCCAAGAGTTGGAACCTGGTCACGCATTTTTGGAGCGAGTAAACCAGCGCGCTACGGCTCCTCTCCGGGGGACCTAGCCCCGTATCAATACTTATGAAACTGGCTAGTCACGGCTTCTCTCCGAAGGACCTGACCACGTACCTACCGAATGTATAAATCGAGCGCACTACGGTTCCTCTCTGGAGGACCTGGTCCCGCATCGTAGTGAAGAGTAAGCCGGCGCGCTATGGTTATAAAGGGTCTGACCCCGCCTCCTTAGTGAGTAAGCCGGAGTGTTATGGATTCTTGAAGACCTAGCCACGAATCATGAAGTCGGTGCACTAGGAGTCCAAAGGGCCAAACCACGCATCCTCCGGTACGTTCTGGTAACCTGCAGACCTAGCCACGCATTGAAGCCGGAGCGCCATGGCTTCCCAGGAGCTGGAACCTGGCCATGTACATTGAATTTGAAGCGTCACGGTCTCCCACCGAGGAACTTGACCACGCACTCGGCTTATCAAACAATCAACAGACATTAAATGCAAGCAACAAAGCAGTAAGAGCAAAACAAGAGGTATGCAAAATATTTCATGTTACTTATATGTCAAACACAAATAAAAAATATTGTTCAAAGCTACAGGTGCTCAAGAGTATGAGGAAAATGAGATACAATTCATTTAGATTGTTCCTCATCAAAGGCCTCTTCATATTCGAGGACCTCCAAAGGAGGATTTAGTTCAGTTAAATTGGGAGCTGAGCGCTCTCGAAGATGATGAACGCCTCCTCTGGAGCAACGGACACTTCCTTCTTGAGCCTCACCCACCAGGTGATCACACATCGAGAGCCATCCTTCGCTCTCCCCCAAGACAGACTCAATGCGTCAGACTTCATCCATCGACAAGTCTACGGGATTGCACTCCTCTCCCAACATTGCCGTAAAAGTTCCTTGAACTCTAACGGGAGAAGGAACCTATAATCTCCCCTCAGGGCTATGGAGATCATATTCCTCGGGACATCACCACCTCATCGACGGTAAAGGGACATTGGGGGTGAAGTCGTTTGAAGGAAGGATGAACTGTAGAGGTCCTGTACCAGTCAGCCAGTTTCTCCAAGGGAATGCCTTTGCTTGAAACCACCCTGAATGCGCTACAATTGCCTTCAACTCTCCCCACTCGACATTCTTGTATGAAGAAATCACAGAGCTCAGGATGTGTCATAACCTTCTGCAGGGTCTGAGGAAGCGACTTAGAGTTTCTTGAGGGTCGTCGCCTGGAGAAGCCTCCAACCTAGAAAGTGGACAAGAAAATGATACCAAATAAGAAATGATTAAAAGAAGTTATGGGATGGAAAAGAAAGGCAACAAAACCCCAAAAGGAGCTTACCAGGGAAGGAGTGTTCACAGCAACGTCTAAAGTAGGCCCTTGCCTCTAAAGTAGGACCGTTTCCAGTTCTTCTACTCTCATGGCACGAGAGCGGAGGTCAACAACCTCAGCTCTAAGGCTGGCTAATTCAGCCTCCATTTCAAGAGAGCGAGCATTGCTCTTCAATAGCAATGCCTCAACCCTCTTCATTTCGTCCCCCGATTGTGTTAGTACAAGGATCAGAGCAGAAAGTTCTTCCAATCTCACAGACAATTTCTCCCTGGTCTGAGCTAACTCCTCGGCTGAGGACTGCATCTTTCCCCTCATCTCGGCCAAAGCCCCTTCTTTCTCCCTTACAGCTTCATCTTTTTCTTTCCAGGCTTGGGCTACCCTTTTCTCGGCCTGATTGACTTGCATCTCAAGGGCCTTCGTCTAACTTTTGAGGACTTTCATGATCCTGTCATTCTAATATTGAAGAGCTAGATGCTTCTCCTGTAATCACAACAGTTCAGCTCGAGCAGCAGCAACGAAATCCTAGACTTTGCTTGGACGGCCTCCTCAAACCTACTCCTCAGCTCCAACAATTGATTCGCGTGCTCGCGAGATTCTCTAAAGTGAATCCTCTGAGCAGCCATTAATCCCTTATGGAGGGTTGTAATAATTCCTCCAGTCGAGGAAGCAGCTTGAACAACTTGAAAACCAAAAGGCCAATGTGACCCAAGACCCCAAAAGGAAAAAGGGAGATATGAAAGAAAAGCAACTAACCCTATCTTTACCTTCAAGAGATACTCATCTACCAAGCTCAAGGCGTCTGCACTCTTAACTATAGCGTCAGAGCCATAGGTGACCTAGACGACCCTCTCATCCTCCACCTTCTCAGGATCAGGAAGGACCGGGGTAGTCTTTCCAGTAGAGGAAGAACCTTGGGTAGTACTTCCACCGGACTGGCCTTCAAAGAAGTGAACAAAGTCTCTTATGGCCAAGTCTGGGACGCTAGGTACTTCCACAGCAGACTTGCCAGTATCCTGAGGCCGGCCGGAGGACTCTTTCCTTTTGGGTCGAACCCTGACAGTTCAAACCACACTAACATTCTCCAAACCAACACTAGTTACTGCAGTGGGGGTCGGAGCAACAACGTTGACCTCAGGCTTATCAGTAGTCTCTAAGGGATGGCCAGATTCTTTGACCGCACACTTTTGGGTGGCATCGATGGCAGTATGGGGAACGTTTCCTTGGGACGGAAGAGTGGGAACGTGCTCGGTGGAACCAGGGGCAATGTTTGAGAATCTAGCTTTCTTGTAAGAGTCCTCATTGTCATCCACGAGCAGCTTCCTCTTAGCACTCAAAGGCGCACCAGAAGGAAGAGGTAGGATTGGACCACCGGAGGGATGAGGTGCTCCACCAACCCTCAAGAACTCTCTACTCACAAAGGGGACAAAATGAGTAAGTCCCAGGGTTCTTAAGCGAGCAGCTCTCTCAGTTGTAAGGTTGGCATTGAAAACCTCCCGACCAACCTTAGTCCAAGTTTCTAAGAGAACAGAATCTGCCATTAAAGTCAAGAATGCATAAGATGAAGGCCATAGGATATTCTGAGGAAAGAAAATAAAGAAAGAAATGTGCAATACTCGGTAAGCAATGCTCAGCACCTGCACAGCGATCCTGCACGTTCGCGGAGCGACAGGAATGACAATCCTCAAAGAAAATTGGCTAAAGAATGGGGCCATGAATCTTCCACAACATGTTACGATGACTGGGAATAAGAAACAAATTGGGCTTTATGTTACCCCAAGGCTTCCGATGAGCCCCAAAATAGAACTGCACATCATCCCTAAACAAGAACCCAATGTCATACATGTGGTCCTTAGGAAGCTTCTCCAGTAAGATGTCCCGAGTCTCCCGGTCACAATCCGAGTGAGCGTAGGGCTAGGACTTCTTGCTTAAGGCAGTCTTCTTTACCCAGTAGTTTCATTAACCAGGGTTTTCGTCCAGGGAACCCTCTAACCAAGACAAGAAGAAATAAATACCCACGAGGCAGGCGAAACACGGGTATCAACCCTCAGTTCTTCAAACAACCAGGATTGGCTAGACACAGTAACCAGTCCAACGTCTTCCTCCCTGGGCTTGTTCGCCTTCTCTCCCCTCTTTTCATCCATCCAGAAATAGAGTAAGACTCCCAAAGTGGGCTCTCGGCCCATCAGGCGGCAGAGAGCAGCAAAGAAAATGATCTTCTTCAAATCTTCAGGTGCCAGGTGGAGGAGATTAGTCTCCATATAGTTCACCACATCCTCAACAAATGGATCAACAGGAAGGGTCAGTCCATTCTCAAACAAATTCCAATAGACGACCAACTCGTCATCTCGGGGAGCTCCAAAAGTCAGACTTACTGGATCACGAGTAGGGGCACGTCCCCGGAAGTTTGCTAGATCGACACCCAGGTTAGTAAAAAGTAGGTTGACCTCTCCTGTGTGACGACTCCATCGCTCGGCAAGCGAAGCTCATCCCTTATAATGGGAGAGGGACGAGATGCAGTAATGGCATCCTTAATCTCCGGATGGATACAACGGCCATCATCGTAGAAATATAGCTCTCATGGGTTAATCATGGGAGGAATAACCACCTCCTCGCTAGCGATGAGCATGTCAACCGGATCTTCAATGGTAGGGGCAGGGGGCAAGACAATGGCCCGAGCCGGTTATCTGCTGGCGGTCTCCTGGAGCTTGTCGATCTGTCTTTTGGCACTACTGCGAGGTCTTTACGGCCGGTCTGAGTGTGCCTGGAACCCTCTGATGGAGGAGGAACTGAGCCTCTAGACGAATCAGAACGAGACTTGGAGGCTGTAATTTTGGAAATGCCGGACTTGTTAGATTTACCCATTTAAGGAAAAGCAATCTGCAGATAGGCAAAGAGGTCTCAGGACACAGAAAATACAGTCTGAGGTTTCATGAAGAAGTCCTCGGTAGTTACCACAAGCAGAAAGGGCAAGGAAAGTTCGTTCCTTGAGGAACAAGGAATCAGGGACATAGCGACCACAACAAAAACAAGTAAAGTATAGAAACATTAACTACCAAGTCAGGGGGACATTCAGTACATGCAAAAATCAACATGAATCAGAGGAAATAAGAAAGGCAAAAGAAACAAGATTATTTCATTCAATAATTGAAGGTACATCCTGGGCACATTACAAAAACTGAGCATGTACATCACAGAGGACATCATCAACAAATGGACAGAGATACAAAACATCCTACAAATCTACCAACATCAACGGACCCCCAACAAATCAGTAGTTGGATACAAAGAAACCCTAAATCTAAGCGGCATCGACATAAGAGAGCGTGCTCGAAAAAAATCGCTTGGAAAAAGAAGAACATGGCCATTATACTCACAAAGATTGGAAAGACTAGAAGGATCTGAGAAAGCAATAACTACAATAACGACCTACAGATTCCAAAGTCCAGAAAAGAATGAAGGTCTGAACCCTCAAAACCCTAAAATCCTCATAAAGCAAAACCAAATCAGGGTTCTCCTGAGTCAAATCCAGAGAACAAAATCCATAAACTATCTACTACCCAGACAAGATCAAAACCACAGAAATCTTCAGCCAAAATCCTAAAACCTACCCAGATCGTTCTTTCCTCAAAAAACTTTCTTTTCCTGCCAAAAAAGAACCTCCTTCAAAGCAAAGAAAGACATCTCCGAGATCCTTACCCAACGATTAGAGGAAGAACAGTAAAAGCTTTCAAAAAGTAAGACAACGAAGGTCGACCGAAGCCTAAAAACTCAGAAACTCAGAAAACTAGAAACAAAAATAGAAAGCGATGACAATAAGCTTACCAAACAAAGAAAGGGAGGCGAAGAGCTTCACAGAAAAAGTAGAGCACCGACGAATAGCAACTGAGAAATTGTAAAAGAAAGTCTCTTCTCTAGAAATCTTAGAAGCAACAATGTGAGAAAAGAGAAGAAAGAAACCTTGAAGGGTTTAAATAGAGAAATTTGCAGAAAAATAGGAGTAGTGGCATCATGAGCCTAGCCTCCCACTACTCTGAGGAAACTCAACGCATTCCTCTGCACCAACCACTAACAGCCAACGCGTGCACAGTGATGTCAGGAAAAAATAGTGATCGAGGAAATCCAATGGTTAGGAATTAATCAGAAAAGAAGACGCGCAAAGATCATGTCACGCGTCGGGTGATTAACTACAATGCGCCTCAGCTGATAAACACCAACAGACGCCAAAAGCGAGCAAGTGGAATCAAGACGTCTGCGGCATGCTAGAGGATCTCATGAGCAACTACGAAAAATGTCGTCGTATGTACCCGAGAAATCCTCAGGAAGAGTAGACTACTTAAACGCCCAACAAAATAAGGATTCTTCAGGAGTATCCTTGGCAGAAGTAGCTCGAGACTACTCTAAGCAACATCGATAAATCACTGTCACTCGGAGTAGGGGGACAACTATTTATGCTAAAAAATTCTCAAGTACCAGCAGCCAATCAGTTGTCGACACGTGGCACTACTGACATGTCATCAAGGCTTAAGCAAAGCCACCGGAAAAACCTCACCAGAATCGTCACACTCCAAAGCCAACCAAACTCCCTAAAATATACAGAGTAAATGAGGACCTGTGCTCTGAAGAGTTGCTTTCAGAATCATTAAAGCTTTCATGCGAGAGGTACGCTGTCAAGTCATCGCTAGTAAACAGATATCGGGCATCCTATGTTTGAGCGGGAAACGAATTCAAATTTACACAACTCCCCTGAATAGCGCAATGCTCTCTGTGATAGTCGGATATAAACTAGAAAAGCTCATCTACGGCTATCCATGCTAGCTAGGCTGTGCGGCCCAAGTCACAATAAGCCTATAAATACCCCTTACGCGGTAAGAGAAGGGTTCCAATTTTTCACTATCTGAATCTCTGTTTTGATTTCTCTCCTTCATTTCAAACCAGTTCACTGATTCTCACGTCGGAGGTGATGAACCGAAACCCCAACCCCGGTTGCATCGTGCTTTGGTGTCTATTTTGTAGATCCAAAACCTCGAAGTCCAATTCATCGGAAGTTAACTCTCAGGTGGCCACCTACTCCTTGTCGGTGCTGGAATCTTGACAGATCTACTCATCCTCACACTTCTCTCACGTGTTCGAGTCTCCGACCGAAATATGCTCAAATAAGGGAGACTCAAAACAAATGTGTGCTAGTTTACTCCTACGTACATAAAGGAAAAAGAAAAAAAAAAGAGAGAGAAAGAAATAGAAAAGAGAAGTTGAATCCCCGCACTTAATGAAAATAGGATTTAGCACAACTTGGGTCAAAACACAAAAAAGAGGGTTAATGTCGGTTTTGGTGAGAATCACAAAGTAAGTGAGAGGTGAGTGATTGTTGAGCTCAACGTTTTAATTTAGCTTCATTTTTACTCCTTTCCACACCTTAGCCTGAGCCTACGGTACAAGCCTTAAAGACCTATTGATTTTTAGTGTCGATGCATCTCTATGAATTAGTGGAGAGGGAAAGATCAAGCCAACCTATGGATTTTCAACCTGAGATAGTGAAAGTTAGGCAACTTTGAGATTAGAGTACTCAGGATTTGCATGAATTTTAATGGAACCATTCACTTGAACGTAGGTTGTACTTTGCATAATTTCATAACTTCTAGCTTATTTGCCTTCTACTTGAATTCTCGAAGCATGATTGAGCACTTGGAACTAATTGCACATGTATCATTGCATGTTAAAAACCCTTCATGTCTAGTTTGCAATTCGGATATCTTAGGCGGTTTGAATCTTGGCGCAGTTTTGGGTGCGTACATAATTTGGCTTCTTGCTTGATGATTAATTTGTGGAGTACTTGCTTGTATAGTGTGTTTGAATGGAATGGGCAAAACCAAAATGATTTTTATTTTCTTGTTTTATTTTTTTTTTTTTTATAGTTTTGCAAAGC